>CM056393.1:30370760-30558771 GCA_029718625.1 Synaphobranchus kaupii | reverse complement strand
TTTCGGATTTGTGCACTGTGTGTGTTTGCTCTGTAAATGCAGCTTTTCATACAGTGTTGTTTGGATCTGAGCAGATCTGAGCTGTTTAAACAGTTGCGCATTTAAAAAAAATATTATTGCCTGTACTGTATACTTTGTATGTTGTCTGTTTTTGTGTTTGTGTTTTGTCTTTTTTTGTGGCTTATTTGACATTGCTGCAACTAGAGTTTCCCATTAGGGGCAATAAAGATGACGATTGACGATGCTAAGATGTTTCTGTACAATACCAGTCACATCATCAATGAAGACAAGTGAGCCAGTTCCAGTGGCAGCCATACATGCCCAAGCCATAACACCACCTCAACCATGTTTCTCAGATGAGGGGGTGTGTTTCTTTTTCTCCACACTTCTCCTATTTCCATCGCTTTGGTACAGGTTAATACTCATCTTATCTTTCCAAAAGACTTTGTTCCAGAACTTTTTTTAACATACTTTCTAGCAAACTCTAACCTGGCCGTTCTGTTCTTGAGGCTAACCAGTGGCCTGCATAATGCAATGCACTCTCTGAGATTATGCTTGTGTAGTCTTCTCTTTATGGTAGCCTTTGACACATCTGTGGCTACATCCTCGAGAGTGTTCTTGATTTGTTCGACAGTTAACAAGGGTTTTTCTCCCCACAATTGACAGTATTCTTTGGTCATCCACTACAGTGGTCTTCTGTGGTCTACCAGGTTGTTTGCTACTGCTCACCAGTGCGTTCTTGCTTCTTAACAATGTACCAAACAGTTGATTTTGACACACCCAATGTTTTGGCTATGTCTCTGATCAATTTGTTCAGTCCTTTCAGCCTCATGACAGCCTGCTTTACTGGCATTGACACTTATTTGATCCACATGTTCAGAGACAACAGCAACAGACTCCAAGTGCAAATCCACACCTAGAATCAACTCTAGAGTTGTTATCTTTCATGTGCATGAACTAATGATGCAAAGACACACAGCTGGCCAAGAAACGGCCCGCAGCCAATTTCCATTGCATGTATAACAAGGGCTGTTATGGATGTAAATACCCTCAAACTGAAGACAGTCTGCACTTTAATCTGATATTAATAGTTTTATTTGAAATCCAATGTGCTGGAGTACAGAGCCAGAAAAACAAAAATTATGTCACCGTCCCAGTACTTTTGCTTTTATCTGTAAGTGAAAATATTATCTGTGAACAGGTAGACTGGGCCCATCAAAATTAATAAATTTATCTGAAATGTTATTCAATTGAATTTTTACATTTTCATTCAATTTTGTTATTTGCTTAGAAGACACCCTGAAATCCACGAGCTGTGTATGTGTCTGTGTGCGAACGTGCTTGTGTGTGACAAAAATCAAGCAATTCCTGCTTAAGGATAAAACTGTATTTGACAATCATAACCAGGAAGCCCACTGCCAACCTAATTATACACATTGTACAAGCCAAGGTTTCTCTGTGATAGGCAAGATGGAAACATTGGGCTGCATTCAGGAAACTTCTTAATTTCTTCTTAATTTTCCTCTTAAGAAAAGTTCAGACTAAAAACCAACGTAAGATGAATGAAACGTGCAGACCTTCAATGTTGTGCATATCCCAGGTGTATCAGATGATGAATGTCACTTGTTTGAAAATTGGATGTTCATGTTGATTAGCATAAGTGAACACCATAGGAATCCCATAAAAGACTTCAGCGCCGTGTGCAAATCAAGCATTCATTGCATGCGTGGTCCCTACAGATGTGCTCTCTCCCAATTAGCCAAAATAATCCAAAAGCAGCAGATATACCATACCATTGCTAAGTGTTGGGTTTGCCTGCGCACTTGTGGGTTTTTATGTATCTTCATTAATCATTAGCCATCATCAGTCACTTTTTATCAATAAATGAAATTAATTCCCTGTTCCCAAGAAGGCTATTATCGCAAACTAAAACTAACACAAAAACTAGGTGTGAACAAACATTGTAAACTGAAATAAAAATAAAGAGTTTTTTTCAAAAACTATACTAAACTAAAGCTAGAAATCAAAATTTAATGCTCAATAAAAACTAGTGTAAACTCCTTATATTACTAAAGTTTTCACTTTTCTAAGCTTGCACAGAGCAGAGTCGGAGGAAGACCGTCCATATGCAGCTTCCACATGTAGTCCACAGACGCCCGATGAACCAGCGGGGCTCACTTGATAGCTAACCGACTGAACCCTCCCATACCCTGGGTGACGCAATCAGCAATTGCGTGTCACCCTATGGGGCTACCAGTCGGCACTGGTACAGTGCGGATTCGATCCGAGGCCGTGAGGCTCAGCCATGCACCGCAGTGTGGTGCCTTAACCGAATGGTCCATCCAGCAGCCCCATGAGGCCCGCTATATTTTTACGTGCACTTGGGAAATCTAAAAAAGTACAACAATTACGGATGTCTCTAAGGACTGTGATATGCCTTAATGGAAGTGTGGGCAGACCGGTATAAATTGTAGCAAAACAGTTTGAAACATTGTCCAAGCACACTCTCCCTACTTCTGGAGATAATGTATTTTCAGCTGATGTATGTCATATATTAGTTTCTGCACAAAGTGTGTTCAGTCATGAATAGCCTTTCATAGTGATACAGGCAAGGAGTTGTGGCGATGTGTGTTGGTCGAATCTAGACAATTTATTTAAAATGCTTAACAACACATGAAAATGCTCAATGATATATTGTGTCATATTACAACTGTAAAAACAGAAGCTGTATAGAAACTGTACAGACTTGAATCGTAGGGAGTAGAGATCTTCTCACGTCCAAAAATGTACATTTGTCCAGACCTGATCCCAAAGACTTTTGCCTGAAACAGACTTATCCAAGTATAACAAAAACATGAAAATTACACAACCCAAACTTGGCACGAATACACCAGAAGACACAGCTGTTCAAATTGTGCTTCGAAATTAATAAACAATGAGAATTAGGTGTGTTTGGTTTGTCCTATCCATTTCGTAAAAATTATTGAGCATGGCTGAGATTTATTAATCTTTGGAGTCCCAGGTCAGTTCACCCAACAAGCAAGATTTCCAAATGATCTGAAACAACATCTTAGTGCAGTGTGCACAGAGTAGTCATTTTCCCATCCAGTGAAAGAATGAGTGTTTTATTGAGACAACAGCTGGCTAATTGAAAATTACCTCAAAAGAACATGGGAGCATTTGTATGGAATATTGTATATGCAAACCCCAACAACATTGAGCATGTTTGAGATAAAAGTGACTTGCATTTTGCTCAATCTCTGTAAATGGTGCAGTTCATACAGGGAATGAATAATTATCTATGTGCAGCTCCTCCCCTATATACAGTATATATATATATATATATATATATATATATATATATATATATATATATATATATATATATATATATATATATATATATATATATGTTTTATCTTCTTTCATGGGTTTATGACCCAAAAAAATAGCAGTATTACAGATAAGTCATCAATTATTTAAATATGCGATATTTATGTGAATGAAACCTTGTATTTAAAATATTTTTTGAACTGTAGCATTGCTTGTAAATTCATGAAACCATCTTATTTAATGGTTAGTTGCGATTTTGAGTACAAGCTGGTATTGTCCCCCACAGTCCAAGGGTGGTGCAAGCTCAAGGCTACTCTGAATGGATGTATTGCTATCCTATTTGTCTCTGAGGCCAAGTTTAGAAAATTAATCAATGACTTTAACTGGTCGTTTGAGTTCACGTAATTTATCAATGCCATTTCAGCAGTATGAGTCCATTACAACATCAGCCAACTGGAGCTGATTGTTCTCCATTGGTTTAAATGTCTTCAGGCGAAACCTTTGCTGGGTAAATTAGCAAACGTACCTCTCAGACTGTGGCAGCATCAAAACGTATAGTAATGTATAGTATATGAAGTCTGCTCAGTTCTCTCGTTGCCCTTACTGAACAAATCTCCACTAATATAGGGGAGTTTGAGATTTATTTCTTAGCACTTACTATTAACCATTTTGTTATAAGTTCTATATTACATGTACGATGGCAATTCATTATGCTTTAGAGTGTGAAATACTGTCATCAATTAGTTTATCATTTACAGTATAGATTTTACAGAGTGTGAAGCATACTTATGTGTGTAGTTAATTTCACCTACTCTTCATTAACATCTGAACATATGTATTTCTTAAGTTATATTTTTACTGCACAAGTGCGTCATTACATTTGACTCACTGTAAGCCATGATGGCTTTGCTTTGCCAATTGGTTAGTTACACAGCGCTGCCACTGAATGATGTCCTTAAAGGCCATCTAAAGAAACAATTCATCAGAAAGCGTGTCTATGGATTGTCTGAGGTGACTCATTTCCCACCGATGGATTGCATTAGAACATCAGCTCCATTGACAAATATGCCCCACTTTAAATTATGCTCAATGCATTATCATTTCTCTGTCTGACAGCTGGTTGAGATGTACTTCCAGGGAGAGAGGTGGCAAAGTCCTCAGGATTATGCATTCCTTACCACACATTACTGGACGTTTCAAGGTTCAAATATTAAATATTTTCCATGAACTCACTGTGATAAAACATACACAATGCTCACATAATACCAGGTGGTGAACAAAAGCCAACATTTAAATGCCATGCCTGCATCTCCAGTGTAAAATGAGTAAATAAATAAACAAACATTTCAGCACCATATAGAAAACTAAAGAAATAGCCCTTACAAAAAAGATCACGTGAAAATCGTGTGGTTTTTGGACACGTTTTTTATTTATTTTGTTTTTGTGATTAATAATGTGATTATGTGAAAATTGTAGTTCACATGGGAAAAAAGCAGAACGTACACAATTCACCTGTGAATATGCAAATGTCACATGACTTAATCTTCATCCACGTGTGAAAATAGCCAACCACATGAAAAATTGTGAAAAGGCAAATTTCATGTGTGATTTTCTTGTAAGCACGACAGGTATATAAGACAAAAGATCTGCTACTGTACACACCTGTACAAGATTGACCATCATCTTGCACATAATAAACTTCTACACTTAGCTCGCAGCTGGAGAGGGATATTTTGGGATATATATCCTGACTCATTATCCTATTGGACTCTGTAGAAAAATAAGTCATGAGAAACAACCCTTAAAGTGATCCATCCATATCTACTGCATAACTGGCAGCAGAGTGATGGTTTGAGGCTCGTTTGATACCGCAGACCCTTGATGACTTACAACCATTTAGCCAACCATGTGTTCCATACTATTCACATGCAATTTACATTTTAATCTAGCCCCACCCCCCAATTCTCATAGAGATCCATTCAAAGGCAGAGAGGTTACAGTATCGCTTGTAAGAGTACCTGCAAATAAGATATGAAGAGTCTTTTGATGTTGTTTGGTTGCAGACATCAGGAAAGCATGGCATGCAAAGGATATGCAACCAAATATGAAATATTATGACTTAATTTAAGTTTATGTTAATTTGTCAAATTACTTTTGGTGCCCGAAAATGGGGGGGACTATGTACAAAAGGTTCTATAATTTCTAAACGGTTCATCCGATATGGATGAAAATACCCTCAAATTAAAGCTGACAGGCTGCACTTCAACCTCATTGTCATTGTATCCTTTCAAACTCAAAGTGCTAGAGTACAGAACCAAAATAACAAAAAATGTGTCACTGTCCAATGAATTATGGTGCTCACTGTATATGCATGTATATATAAAAATCTGTTTTTCACCCTAATTGAGATACAGGCCCGTGTTGTCCTTTGTTGACTCCTTTGTCACCACAGTGTAAGTGATCTGTATTGATTTTTCTTCCTCATTTCTTTTTAATTGCATGGTTTTGTTTAGCTGTGTAATAAGACCTAGCCACAACCTCACGACTCATGAAAATTCAGGGCAATCATATTTCCTGCCCCTGAGAAAGGATGCTTATGAATAATATATCTTGAAAAAGATGCATTTCCAGCATTACCAAGCCAAGTGACACTGGGTGGTGTTTCCACATAAGGCACTAGTTCTTAGTGCAGCAACCCTGTCACTCCTCAGGATCTATAGGGTGTTCACCACCTCTTTTCACAATAAGAATTCCACTGTTTGGTAGTGACTCCTCCCTGGGACATGCTTGTGCCAGCCCTTCTGGCTGTTGTGATCCGATGTTTGAGTGATCGCATACCTACCATCCCAATATTAATAAGAACGGCCACCAGTTTGTATCCCTTTCTTTTCTCACATTGTACTTCAGTCTTCCCCCAGCTAGAGGTCGCGTTCAGTTCTGGGTGTCGTGATTTTATATATCGGCATAATCTGCATTGTTTGAATTTGTTTACGTGCTAAAAGTGTGCTTTTGAAACCTGTTTCACCATGCAATGGGAGTGAATGGAGAGAGAAAAAAATGTAATTCTCTGTTGGCCAGTTTCTGACCACTGGAGCAAGTCATGAAGATGAGCGTGAATATTATGACTCGTATCAGGGCCAGGTAGCTATACAATATTATGTTGTAACAAAGTTCAGGATGCCTTTACAACAAAAATGATAAGTTAAATGAAAGTGGTGAATGTCCTGTACAAAATTCAAATTCAAACTTATTATATTTTATCATGGGCAGTTGCTTAATGGTCTCTTCAGTGATGCCTCAGTTTTGAAATGTCAGTCTGTTGTTATATTCTTTGTGTAATATATTGTTAAATTGCAAGTTCTGCAAAATCTGTTGGTATGCAGGATACTGTTTCACTCGTTTGCTTAAAGACATGCTCAAAGACTGTTCGTAGCATTTAAACTTCCATCCATGTTCACTTTCCTTCCTCTGATTCTCCCCATATTAGACCACCTAACTTTTTATAAACTTCAAAATTAGAAAGTGAATTGTATGATTAGTCACTCGACTGTTCCGATGGAGTGCCTATTGGGACCCCTAGAGGATAACTATTGAAATACAAGTTTAATACCCTGCAGGTCACATGGTGGAAACAAACTGGTGGCCCTAGTAATGAGGTATCTAGGAAAATAATTCCCCTTGCTTGCATTGAAGGTCTCCATGTTTGTTATTTTTGTATTGGCTGTAGGGACTTCGACCTTCAGTCAAGACACCAGATCAGGAGAACTATACAGAATGTTTAGAGAATGAACACTGAATCATAGCCTAACCATCACAGAAGAGGAGACTATAGTTACTCGATGTCACCTGACATGACAGGGTCGATGTGATTGTTAAAATCATCCTATTTTAGGTTACTGTCTCTTGTTGCGGCAGTGGCTCGGGTCTGACTCAGGAATCTAATTCTGTTTGCGTGAATACAGTTTCACCCATCAAGCACCGTATTTTCATTGACATGAATGATGGTGACTCAGCATGCACCAACGCTTGTTATTAAGACAGTTGAGTCCAACCCCACGGTTGAATCACATTAAGGCAATGTGCAGCGTTTCCGCTACATTCACATCGAAACGGCGGCCTGCGGCTACAAGATTCTCTCCACCGCTGCTGGCAAAGTGCATAAAATTATCCAATTTCTCATCAATAATATGGCTGTCATAACTACTGTGCACAGCACTGCGTTGACAAGCGTGCAGTGGCACATTCCTCAGCTCACAGCCTATCCGAAGGCTCATTTATCCAAGACTTTGCGGAGATCACCTTGTGAACTATCATAGCATCTGATCGCAAGAACCGACGTCACACGCTGTCCTTGCACGTTCGCAAGCACCCCTTGAGAACCGGTGATACTAGACCAAGAGCGTGGAAGGTAGATGAGCCTGTTGAGCAAGGGCTAACTAATTTAATCTGATGCGATGCTCTATGCTGTTATTTTGTAGTTAAACATTTATTTTTGCACTGTGGCTAGTTCAAGATTAGATAGCCTTCATGCTTATATTTTTTGGCTTTAACTATCCACTAGCCAGCCACGTTCGCTGCTCAGTCTGATTAGTCTTGAGTTGAGACAAATTTAGTCTGATCAGAGTGACGGCAAGGAGGCCAGCAACAGTGGTTAGACCAGTAAACATTAGAGCTCAGCAAGTTAAACTAGAAACTTTCAGTGAGAAAATGTGTCTTATTCTGAGGTGCATATGGTCATAAGTCACAGAAAATATTAAAATAGTAGGCCTACCATTATTAGACAAGTGAACAGGTAGGGCAAAGCTGGAGGGCTTGGAATGAATCGTGTGCAGGTGTCTGGAATTGTTGTGCATCTTGTGACGTTCATGCTTGAATCTAACCTTAATTAATAATTACGCTATTTAATAAATATATTAAAGCTAAAAGAGGACATAGATGAGAGGAACCACTGCACATTCAAAATTGGACCAATATGCTAGTTGAATAAACTGTTATTGATAATAAACAAATACTAATTGCAATAATAGAAAAATGCATTATTCAAGGATACACATGCAGGCCTATCTAAAACAGGCACATACTTATAACAACAACACAGAGTAGAACAGTATTTTGAAAATTGAGAGATTCATTGACAGAATCATTCACTTCAGGATTGTGAAGTTCTTAATATTTCTCACGCCATGGTTGCGTGAGAAATGTTACATTGATCATAGTTGACATTGATCAGTATTCAGTACCAGAAAAGAGGCTCTAGCAGGACATACCACACAGCAGCCCATTCAACTAATCTTTTCTTCTTACTGCATGAATCACAGCTTGAGTCTTCCCCAATCCCATAGGAATTATTCAGTCATAGTCACTGATATAGCAGGTAAAACAACATGCCATGACTGATAGCAGAGGGCGTGGATGAATGAATCAAGTTTGACAAGGGATGTTCATGTGATCTGTGCCTTCTTGATACTGTCTCTAATCTCTGCTGTCATATACCAAGGCTGCTTGCTATGTTGATCTAAATGAGCGGGAGTCCTTTCTCATTGTTCAGTAGAGTTTTGTTTTAAGCTTTGTAGTATTTATCTATTCCTTTTTATGTGTCTACACGGCCAAAAGTATATGGACACCTGCTCATCCAACATCTCATTTCAATGGTATTAATATGGAGTTGGTCCCCATTTGCTGCTATAACAGCCTCCACTCTACTGGGAATGTGGTGCTATTAGGCCTGGCTCGCAGTCAGCTTTCCAATTGATCCGAATGGTGGTTGATGGTGTTGAGCTCAGGGCTCTGTGCAGGCCAGTCAAGTTCTTACATACCGATCTCAACAAACCATTTCTGTATGGACCTCTATTTGTGCATGGGGGCATTGTCATTCTGAAACAGGGCTGAAAAAGGGCTTTCCCCAATCTGTTGCCACAAAGTTGGAAACCTAGCTGCAGTTTTGCATGTAATCAATTTAGATGGCTATGTTATTACTTAAGACATTCAGACTAGTTCAGCTTGACATCAGCAATAGTTCATCTACACCCTGCAGTGGCTCAGGAAGTATGGATGACTTCCCCCTCCAGAGGTAAACTTCAGAGAGAACCGCAGCCTCAAACAACTGAGCCATGCTGTGAAAAATGAAAAAGGCCTTGCAATTCAGGGAAGCCCTGTGATTGAGGAGTCTTATTTATTTTTTGATTGCATTTAATTTAGTGTGCAAAGACAGAGAGACAATTCATGGACTGGCTCTAAAAGTATTAGTTCTGTATCTTGGCTGAGCCCTATAGCTTAGATGATACATTGTCTGGTCTATTATCTAATCTTTAACCAACTTCTGCAATGATGAGACACATTTGCCTTCATCCTCATTTGCAAGGGTCCCTTAGGTCATCACAGGCTTCATTCAGCTAGCACTGCATACGTATTTCCTAGCTACTTGCCCAGTACCTAGGCTTGCTCTTGTGGGGGTTTAGGCCAGGGTTACAGTGCAGTGTATTGTGACATTGTTTTGTAAAATATGCGATACAAATACAATTGATTTGTTTGATTTTTTGTTGATTAATCTTACATTCATTTTTAAGTTTATTGGATATCATAAATGTGGCATGTACACTAAAAAAATATATATAAATCAAATTCTGGGCTGTCTCACCCAATGTATCCGCAAGTAGGGGTTGTGTTGAATTAAGGGGAATCAAAATGATTGATGATCTCTGCTGTTTGGGAAGAAAAGAGAAAAGGCAAAGCTTTCATGATAATTTGTTCAACTATCAAAATGTTTGCCAGTTGACAGTTAATGTATGAGGTCAAAGGTGAAATGAAAAGTTGAATCTTTCCTGAGTTTGTGTTTTGCATCATTTATATAATCAGTCCAGCTATAGCAATTCCATCCCATTTACAGCTAAAAGCTTTGTCATGCTATTGCTTTGAATATTAGGTAAAGTGAATGTGTTCGTACTTGGAATAGATGATGAGGGCAATTAATGAAAAAGACAAATGGTACTGGGTTGTATCCTGCACTTTTCTGTCAAACATTCAACAACACTCAAAATGCACTTTCGTAGTCCTGAATGTAGGAATGCAAATTACATTTATACTTAATCATAATTCATGTTTATAACTGTGAGCTGCACTCCTACAGAATTAAAATTGCATCAAACCTTCAAAAATGTAAGAGCCAAATTGTCCAGTAGTGAGTTTTTAGCAGACCACACATTCCAATTCAGACCAAACTGCATGAATAGCTTCATAGTTGAATCGCACAGAGGCAAATTACATTTCTTCCTACATCAGATTAATGAAGTTGATTGCTCATTTTGATACCGCAATTTCTAATGAGTCATTTGAAACAAAAGTCTGATTCTTCAGCAGCCCAGTCAACAATTTACATAGTGGGGTACACATTTTATTTGCAAGGATTTATGCTGAACACAGTACAAACATAGTATAATTTGAAGAGCAGCGCGTGTTGGAAAGCCATAGCTCAAGTACTACAAGGGTTTACTTTTGAATTTCAGGTTTTTCTACTATGAAAACATCATGATCTTGTAACACTGATAAAATCCTTGATTGACATTGCCTCAATGGCTCAGTTAAAGATAAATGCTGATTTAATACAGGATTACGTATACTGTATATTTATGTTTGCACTTCATCTACCTGATTGAAATATGGGGTTTTGTCTCGCAGCGAATAGGCATACATTTCACGTTGGAGAATCAATCAAGGTATTTTTATAGGTCGTTTTTGTTGTATTTTTATCACATCATATAAAACCAGTTTAAACATTATGATGCAGTGTTCTCGTTTAAAAATAAAGTTACGCTTTTTTAAAATACAAAAACAATTTTTGATATTGTTTTTGGTTTTTGTTGAACTGCAAGAAGCAGAACCAGTCTAAAATTAGCAAGTTGGGGGCAAGTTTCCATGGGAGCAGCATAATAAACAAAAGAAATGTATTGTGTAAAAGCATGTTACAATGTGTCTTTTGACACATTTACAGTGCTAGAGCCAGTTTAAGTTGAGCTGGGTAGTCAGAGGTCACCTGCATTCCCAGAGATCATTGCTCCCCTTTCAGTGTTCCCTCACTGATGCACTGTCTTGTGTGATTCACTGGCACAGTGTCCTTAATGACGAGACCCATCCCTAGCTTCCTTTGATTTCACCGTTCACCCCATGCATCCTTCTAGTGGTTGTCTCTAATGTTTTCATTATTGAGAATACAAAAATTTCAAAAATTTCAGAGTTGCTGTGTGTGTTCTTAATAAATAAAAAAAACTTGTAAATTATATTTTAACCTTGATTAATGATTTAGTAAATTCCCACATATCGCTTTCATGTGTTTTCATGGTTTTTGATTGTGTTCGCATGTGCGTTCGTGCATATACCTTCAATGAGGTTACTTATTGTTCTGATATAACACAAGCATTTTGTTCAGTTACATGCAAAAAGATGCGTTAACATCTACATTTGTTTCAATTAAATTGTTAATATCACCTATAATTAAATTATTAAAGTACCTAAATGCCTGAATGATCTTTGAGTGAAAACACTGCAAGAACAGTGATAGTCTCTGGTGTTGGTTGTGTGATGAAAGCGTAAAATCATACCTAAGTACCTAAAGAGCATACGCAAGGGGCAGACACTGTGAATTACATGCTACATGGTCACGGTATTGGTGAAGTCACATCTCACCACCCTGCACTGACTCGACAAATTCACACAACATCCAGATCTCCCCAGACATCCCAGCTGCCTGACTAATACCCAGGCTCAAGAAAACAAAATATGCTGTGCCAATAGTTTTGCCTTTGAGTAATAAACTTTTTTTAAATTCTGTCACAACATACAGTTTTCAGTGTTCAGTAAACATTTTATTTATTTTTTTTATTTTATTTAAGTAAGAAACTAAACACAAAATTAAAAACAAAGTGGCTGGCAGATATCTAGACTGCATTCAGGCCTCCAATTCATCCCTGGTGTCCACTTGCCAATTATATGTTCAGGCCTCAGAACCCTGAGTAATGGTTAGACATGGTTCCAAGTCCCAGGTGTATTGTACTCATGAATCGCTATCAAATGTGCCATTGTACCTGTGAGGAGACAATTGTCTCTGTCTGGAGCTTAAACTGACAATGTAATACTCGAATACCTCATTGTGTTTTTGATGTACCATGGAGACAATACAGCAGTGGACCTCCTCCTGTGGAAACTGTATTGTTTACCTTGCTTCTTTCCCAGGCGGTGCAGTAAAACTGTTAGCAGGGACGATTTCACGGGGACCCTGCCAGTTGCCATCTCATCATTCTGTGAGCCCCTCCATTAAAAAGCTGTTTTCTCTTCCCCCATAATCTCTCTGGCCCAATTTATTGCACTGGAACACTGGGTTAAGTAAATATAAATAAGTAATAGTATATCCCTTATGATATGGCCATCCTTTGTGGACGTTCAGAAACCATTAATCGGAAATGGCTATGCAAACGGTGTGGAATAGTAGGGCTTTACTAATGACCCCCGCTCTTATGCATTGCATAGAAACCTTCAGGGCGGTGTGTTGCCAAAACACATAAGCAAGCTTATTCTAATACCATAATAGCATAACAGGCTACTAGCATAACATAGTCATTGCAAATACCATTGTGCATAGGCATAATTTTCCATGGCGACATGAAGGACGCGCGCAGCCCCGCCCCTTCTCCCCCAAACTACGAAAATGTTAAAAGTGAACTGTAGTCACTTTTACTTCCAGACTTTCACAACCAAACAGGAACATGGCATGTGAAATGTTAAGAACTTAATATCCAAGCTCATCCTGGCATGTGCATTATATACCATTAGATCAACAAACATATACGCTTCATGGTTACTAAAAAAAGTACAAATCTATAATGTAAAACACGTAAAATTTGTGCAGTGCAATCTGTGGTACTTTCTTTGGCTGTCTTAGTGTCTTCTTTACTGATATGCAAAGATTGTTGGGAATTGTGCCAGTCTATATTTTCATCAGGTCATGAAGCAGAACTATTAGCTAGTTTTGGCAGTGAATTTTAACTAGTGTGAGCTAGTTTTGGCGGTGAAATTTAGCTAGTGAGGAAGATGGCAAAGAGGAGTCCTGAAGCGAATTAGCATTACATTAAACTTTTGGAGTAACCTCCAAGGAACCTGAACTCCAGGTAGGTGCCAGACTTAGCTCCTCTCATTACCTTTCTGTATTGTTTTGTATAATTAAATAAAAATATTAAAAAATGTAGATAGTTTCAATTTGTTGGTTGCATAATGCCTAGAATATTACAATACAGGCGGACTTGATGAGCCGGTGAAGTCCGGCATTGACAGAGGAATGGCACAACAGCGCGTTTTATGAACACAGTGATATTAATACAAAAACCACATTCAGTGGATCACAACTGCTAGCCACAAACTTTGCACAGCACTAAAATCAAAGTGGATTATAAATACTGCCTCCCAACAAAGATGCTGCGCGATGCAAATCTACCGCAAAACGCAACCTGTGCTGTGTTCACGGCAGGGTTTCATGTCAGCGCGGCATTTCAGTTTTTATCACCGGACTGTTCAGTGTCGCCCCGCTTGTTTTGCTTCTACGTCATAGCCCAGGGTCTACCTTTAACACGGCTTCATTTCAAAATGATGTTCAAACTGGAATGAGGCTTAAGATATTCGAGGAGGTTACATTAAGCCGAACATTATTTTCTAAAGTGACAGTCTGGCTTATTTTCTTCTAAATGCATCGAGTTATCATTGGGGTATTATCAACTGGCTGTACACAAACAGCCTGAGCAGGCCAATTCTGTTCAACTGTATCAAAACACGGAAAAATACGGGAGATTCACAGGGAAACTTACCAAACGGGAGAACAGGGGGAGATGGGGTTAAAATATGAAAAAACCCGGGGGTGTTGACAAGTAGCCTACTGTGTGTTCTAAGTTTGTTGAGGTGTGTACTGCACTGCTGTTGTTAATTACATTGCTTGTCACAGTTGCAGTTTTGTTTCAGAAATTTAAGTGACACCTGTGTCACAGGAATCATCCATTACATGGAGAAAATGAACAAATCTGGGGCAGGGCAAGTTTCTTGCCTTCGTAGCCTCTTCAATATTCTTACTATCGCTCATATGCTGTAAGGGCCCGATTACAGTGGCACTTACCCATGAAATTAAGCTATTATGGTTCAGACTTATCTGGTGTATACATATATCATTATATCATAACCTGGCCGTTAAAATAGACTAAGGACGTTATAGTTGCAGTTTGTTAGACATTTTGGCATGTGCATTATATATTGTGATTGCCATTGTGTTTTGTTTTTTTTACGTATGTCTTCTATGTTAGTTGTACTGTGATGGTTTTATGTTGTTTTATGTTGTTATATGTTGTTGTCATGACATGTATGTAATGTGATGCAGCGGCTTGGTGCCCAAGACAAATTTCCCTTTGTGGGACAATAAAGTATACCTTACCTTACCTTACCTTTTGTTGTGGTCGGGCTCTACTGTTTGAAACATGTAACAGGTGCAACATTAAACTGTGACTTGTATGTTTGGCACAAGCCCATTTGCAGCTGCCAGGCGTTTTTTGTTTGTTTAAAGCATTGGAGCTTTAATTTAATATATTCTGCATAAGTGTCCATTCATTTTAGTTTTTATTCTTTACATCATTCTATGTTATTTATCTTTTAGTTATATGATACTATAAAATAACATATTTAGCTAGCTTAACTCAGGAGTAGTAGGCTACATTTTTCAGTGCTACAATATTTACAATAGAAAAATGCCTTTCTGTCATTTCTATTCTGCCGCAGGGCCCTATACTCGCCCCAGTTTAAATTAAATTAAATATAAGTAGATTTTTCCCAGAAGATGAAGGTATTGCCTTGTTTATCTGTAAGAAATCACTAAAATGCTGTTCATGTAACACCCCTTGCCTTTAATGCATAGGCTACACACAGTGACTTTGCTATTCGCGGTAACCCCCCGCCCCCCACCCCCAACATATGTCTCATATGACTCAGGGGGCTGCATTCTGCCCTGCGTCCCCCATAATGTTTGACTTGTAATTGTGGCACAGGTTTAAAAATAAATAATTGGGTTTGCCCATGTATTTTCACTCATGGGATATAAGCAGTACTTTATGAATCCTATTATAACACTAATTTGGAAGTTGCAAAGGCTCTTTTACTTAAAAGTGAGTACGACTAGATTTGTTCTTGCTGTTTTCTTAATTTACTCAAAACATTATTTTGGTTTAATAGATGCCAGTAAAATGCAGTACCAAGTCGGTTCTGAGCATTTAGAAAAAACCTCTGTATTAAAGCAAACATTGCACGGATAGTTCGTTGGTGTTGATGTTTTATTGTGAATGCCTTTTAGAAATGCAATATGTTTTAAGTAGAATTTATGGGCCAATTATTATTATATGGTGTGCTGTAGAGTTCATTATGCAGAGATATAAATATGATTTAGAGGTTAGATGGGACATACTCAATGTGGTTTAGCAGTACTGCAAAATGATTTATCTTGTATTGTTGTGTATTTTGTGTAGTATACTCCCCGGTTTATTCACGTGACACTATTGAGTGTTTAACTCTTAAACTGCCCAGACAATAAGATAGTACAATTAAAAAGTCAGTCTTTTGGCAGGGCTTCTTGCTAATGTTGAACTGCCTTTGACAGACAAGCTAATTTTCCACCTCAAGACATTTTCCTTCTTTCTTCACTATATCTGAGACTGATATAGTGAAGATATACCAGCCCCCAACCCCCCCGTCCCGTCCCGTCCCATCCTATCCCATCCCGTCCCGGTATTATAGTGGCTAAGCATTCATAAAGGAGTAAAATACAATGTATTTCAATTAGACGTGGAATCAATATATCTTCTCATGCTACCCAAAAATCCATGTTCTCTTGTGTCTAATGTCCTGGTATAAGAAATAAAATAGTTTCAACAGAATTAGGGACAGGACAAAATATTTGAAGGAAATTTGAAACTCAGTAAATATATGAACATTTTTTAAGCATTTTAAGTGGTTTATCTGCTATATAGTTAGATGGAAATAAGGTGCCTATGTGTCAGTAAATATCTATTCTAGTATGAAGCAGTTGCAGCAATTTCGTATTTTTTTCGTATTAAAAAAGCCATATTTTGCATAACTTTTCACACTTCTAGTGCTGCACCCACAAGTAAACCATGCCACTTTGTTTGGGTGTGCAGCTGGGTGTGTAACTCAATGTGAAATGAAAATGAAAATGTGAAATATTAAATGAGTGTGAAAATTAACATTTCTGACCACCTTTCACCACAGATATCACCAAAGCCACCAAAATTGAGAAATTACAGATTATATTTAATAATTTCCACCAATGTATTCACACCAATAAATGTTGAGATCACATGTTTTTTCCTTATTAGAGAGTAAACATATGGGGCCCTATCTTGGCGATCTTGGCGCTTAGTCTAAGCGCATGGCGCTAAGTCCATTTAGGGCGTGTCCAAGTCCACTTTTGCTATTTTAACGGCGTGTTTTTTTGGCGCTAAGCACGGCGCATGGCGCAACTGGGCTGAACCTAGTCGCTTCATTAATTATAGGTGTTTCTTGGGCGTGACATTCAATAAACCAATCAAAATGTCATATCCCATTCCCTTTAAAAGCCTGCTTATCCACCTTGGCGGATTGCTTATGATGGCGAAACAGACATGCTCGTGCGTGTTTAGTGTGATCAAGGAATAGGCTAAATGGAGTATGATCAATATTATTCGGACTAACCATTAGCCTATGAGTTCCCGGTAATTCCAGACAGGGCTGTTATTTTACAAAATATGTGCGGTTAAATTTCGTTAAAAGGACCTGCAACAGCTGAGAATAAGCTATCAATGGCTTCAGTCTCACCTTAGAAAACGCCAAATTAGCCTGCTTGTTCAGCGAATTTCGTTTGATTATGCAATGAAAGTGTCAAACATCAATTCCAAGAGGCTGTTCTCATGGAATTCTCGAAGTTCAAGCTTCATCCAAAGTTCATTAGGCTACCTGCATAGTAGGCTAATATTGATTAATAACATACATACCGTTATTTTGCCTTAATGATGACACTAAATAGCCTACAATAAAGCTGTCAGGTTCGCAACCCATAAGTTCACGCATATTTCCCCTTGTTTAATAATGTCCTGTTTATGGAAATGTGACCAACCTGTTTTACTCGTAGCGTAATCCTTTAAAACAATCCACTTTCCCAGGAAGACCGTGAAACGTGCGACTTGAGAACATGCAGCTCACGTGCAGAGAATGGCATTAAAATTAATTGTGAATTAATTGTGTAACGTGCTGCAAATTTGTTTTAGTTTCTAATTAGACGCTTAGTTCTCTTTAAAATCGTTTTGTTCAGTTAAGGAATAACGGGTGAAATCAGCTGGGTTTTAAACGGTGAGAGTATGGAAACCTGGTCACTGTAATTTAAAAAAATATGAAGGACGAAGAATAGCTAAGGTTACAATTTAGTTAACATGGTGACATCTCCGTTTTTTAACCATAGGCTATCGAAAAAAACCTTATGCACAGCGAATTCGCTGTAGCCTAGGCTATTTGAAAAACAATAATGCAATATTCACTGGACAAGGTTTTGAACTTTTTTCAGTCACAAACCATTCTATTTACTTACAGGCTGTATTCATAGATAAACAGAGCTGTATTGTAATGACATCTGAAGCGCATTTTCAGAACTTAAATGTCCGTCTATTGCCGTGCGCGAGTTTTCCATTGAATGACAATTCACGCATTAGGTGCAAAGACAATTTGCGCATTAGGCTTGATAGCTATAGGTGTTATCAGCTCCTTTTTAATGGATTAGCCATTGTCCCGTACCATCGCACATCGCCTGGATGTTGATGGAGTGGGCTGAGAGCAATGTAATGTGGCATTGTTTCCCTTCGCTGAGGGAAAGGTATGTGGACCTATGGAACCTTTATTATTATGCATTTTTGATATAGCCTACACAATAATAATATTTCACATTGTGATCTAGATATTTTAGTCATGCCTGTGCACGCCCCTGTGTGTAACAGACAGGAGGGTATGCGCGTTGTGCACACGCCTATGTAGACGCACTTATATGCGCCGTTAAAATAGCATGTAAACAACTGCGACATGACTTTAGACCGGGTTTGTGGTGGTTCTAGCGCAAGCGCTTTCTGCTGGCTCAAGATAGCAATACGCCAAAAAGAATCCTGGCCACTCCTCATCTTAAGACCAACACGCCCAGTTCACTAATGATGGCGCAAGAGTTACGCCGTCAAACATGCTAGTTTGACGGTGTAAGCGTTAGGCGTTATTATGGACCTAGCGCCGGGTGTAAGATAGCAAAGACACTTGCGTTTGCGTTAGCGCCGCTTTGCGCCGGGTGTAAGATAGGGCCCATGGTGTTAAAAATTATAGTTGTTGTTGGATTATATTTGTATGGATGAATTTGCTGGATAAACATTTCTGTTTAGTCAGTATATAGTGTTAAGCAATTTGAATTAAATTGATGTCAAATTTCACCACAAATACATAGGGAGTAAATACAAAAATATAATGGCCGAATGAGCACTGGTCTGGTTTAGAAAAGCAGACATGGTGACACAAGGGATCCAAATGCTTTATTTAATAAGATAAAATGGCTGGATTATTTTTTTCATCATTGAAGTGTGAGGGATGGTTTATCTTCTGGGATTAATAAAACACCTCACAAGAATCTTCAGTTTGCTCTCTGACTAGAGATGGTAAAAAGTTAGGAGAAACTGTATTCAGTTCAGTGTAGTTGAATGTTGCATGGATCTTAATTTTCATTGAAATGAGACTGAAAAGGTACCAGTCTGAAAGCTTTAGATCATTCATCTATATGCCTACAAGGATATGTTTCAGTAGTATTGCATTAGTGATTTAGTGCTATTGCTCAGGCTAAATCCTGCAAATAGTACCAATGACTGTCCATAGGCCCATGACCCAAATTACCTCAGAGCTGTAAATGCACAACACTGAATATTATTTTATTATCTGACCAGTCTGTTTCTCTATGAATGCCTGAAGCTATAGTGTGCTGAGTAAAGCAGCACAAAAATAGCTTTAGGCATTGCTCTTAATAGACATTGGGGGGTCCTAATAATTTCGCAGAGGCTTTTGTCCAGAGCGACTTTCAAACCTGCAGAGAAATAAACAGGGATGCTGCAGGGAAATTGTGCTAATGAATAGCATTCAACCCCAAAACACACTGAATTTACATCTCAAAATGCTACTTTTCAGGACAGTTTTGTACTGTACATAAACAACTTATTTGTGATAGACCAGCACATCAGCATTTCTTCACCAATGGAGAAAGTTTTCTTTGAAAAGAGTTTGAATGCCATTACTGTACTAAAGCTAATAGTAGTCAGTCTCAAATAGCCATAGCCCAAAAGTCCATAAATCGAGACTTGCCTACAACTTCAGTCATGAGACAGCTAACTTAAGCTAGCTATCTATCATAGTTACTTATCAGATTACTTTATTCACATAGCTAGCTAGCAAGCTAGCTACATCCTAGAATTTTCCACATCATACCTTGTTTTTTTAGGATTGTGAGTTTGAGAACACGAAATCTATGGATTTTGAAATGGCTAGCTGCATTATCTACCTAACATTACTGGATCCGTTCGGAACCAGCAGCCTACCTGCCAAGTCTCTTAGGAGGACAAGGCCAGGAGTTCGCTAGCCATCTAGCTAGGTAGCAAGTATTGCTACAGCCAAAAATTGCACGTTTAGCCATACTAGCCTAACTAGCCTAACAATAATCACCTAACAATAAAATCCACCTGTTACCACGTTGCACATTTGCTCTCCTCAAACACTCAAAAGCTACAGGGGGCAATGCACGGTCAATTAGTCCACCAGTCTACGACAGCAAAATGACAAAAAACACATAATGTTGTTTGGAATACATTCTCTGCATAAATTTGACAGAGCCTAATATAAATAAAAAATTAGTAGATGTTTGGTGAACTAAGGGTACATAATACACATGCCTGTAACTGCTTTGATATTATGTTCTTAACATTTTATGCGCCATGTTTGCATTTGGTTGAGTTTGGTGAGTGAGAGCCGAAGTAACTAGAGTTATTTTGTCTCCAGCATTTCAGGGGGTTCTAAAACCAACCCCCCCACCCCCCTAAGCTATGTCTCTGAATGTGTCCTCTTTAACAGTTACATTGTTGTGTATACAGGACATCTACATGCATATCCCAATTCACCTTCTCAGCATTGAATTTCTCAGTTTTGAACAGCAGCCAAACCTTATATTGCCCAAACAACTAATTTAGGGTAATAAAAAAACTGCCAAGTATGTGTTTACATTTTACTGCTGTATAAAGATAGTTTTATGCATCCTTTTATTGTTATTATTATAATTATCCTGAATTAGCTGCTTCTCATTACCTCCATTTTGGCTCTGTTTCAGATATCAAATGTAATTTACATAATAACTCTGGGTGACATTTCATTGCAGCTCTACTGCACTAATAAAGCTGTTTATGAAAGGCCCTGATGGGGCAATAATTACATCTTGTTAATACATATGTTGGGTGTCTTAAGCATGTGGATTTTGCAATAAGGGTTAATGCTTCCTGAGAATGGTATTGTTTAATGTTAATTATAACTGAACAAGCTTAATTTTCTGTGTAAATGCCAGAGTTTACCATCTTTAATATACTAGGCATATTGGGCCTCATTCACGAAACATGCATACAACTAGATTTGATTGTTAACTGTTCTTATGTTAACTGCTGTTTTAACTGTTAATTTGACGGCAGTTGTCAGATTTTTTTGTAGCTGAATATTTTTTCTTCTTTATTCAAAATCTGTGCATGTTTGGGAACATGCATAAAGGCATATATACGTAGAAGATGTTTTTTAGAATGATGTTTTTTAGAATTTAGAATTGTAGAATTGGCTTTATTATTTATGCAGTCATTTTAAGTAGTTAGAGACCTCATATTAACAACAAAATGTTTAACTACATTAACTAACCTATTTGAATAACCTCAAAATGTTCACTAGTTTTTGTTTTTATTTAGTTTTCCATTTTGATTTCAAATTTAGGTTCAAGAGTGGGTTTCTAGCTTTAATTCAGTTTTCTTATGTTTCTGACTCATTATTTCAGAGATGAGTTCATTTTTAATGAAAGCACATAGCTGTATCCAAACACATACAGACCTAAAGATTATCCCCAGCCTGTTTTCTTTGAGGAACCCATACGTAGATATCGGGAAGATATAGTTGTTTTCTTCTTATTTCTCAGAAGCAATCTGGTTGTCTACATCAGCATTTGTAAGTGAAATTATTTTTGGCTACCCTTCATACATTTTATTTAGCTAAAGGAATTGAAGTATTTCATCAATAAATCAGATGCTTCATGAGATTTTGCAGGGTTTTAGTGTTTTCTCCAGGACAATAATTCTACATCTAATACAAAACTTTGATTTGCTTGTAACTGCATAGATGATATTGTTGTTTATGTTTCATTAATGATTCATATGAAATGAGGCAAACCTTCAGTGAATGCATGGCCGGTATTCAATCAACATTTGTCTATAACTCTGATTTACAAGTAAGTAAATGCAAGGGTTAGATTTTTTTTTCACAAACTCTGCTTGTTGGGTTTTATTGATTGTTGAACTCAACAAATACTTCTAGCTACTTCTAGTCAAATTAAGGACAAATTTTGATTGAAAGTTTCACAGATTAGTGTAGTTTGTTTTTATTTCAGGATTACATTCAAATTATTCTCAGGCATTGTGCGGTTTCAACTAAACCTATTTATTTCCATAATATAATCAACATTTCAGTACACTGTCATTAAAACAGTGGCTCAGGCAACATCATGCACAGTTGGAATTATGATTACAGTTGAAATATGAACTCACAAACTGTGTCGTATGCAATGCGCAAATGCAAAGTGACTTTGTTTTTCAAATGACTAATTCATAGGTGAATTATCTATTATTTTCACCTTTTCATGGAGCGTTTCAATATTCTGATCATGTTACTGAGTGTGGTGTGCAAGTCCAAAAGATTCCCCTGTTTATTTTTGGAAAATGCCATTAATGTCCCACTGGGCAGTCATATAATTTTCCAATTTCCATCTTAATTTAAAAAAGGAGGATATACATAATGCAACCATTAGTATTTCAAACGTTACTCTACCTCGAAAACGTTGGCTAGTGTTTGACTTTTTGAGCTGTTATTCTGAGATTCTCAGTGATAATAAAGGGCTCATAGTTCTTTCCATGCACAAAACATAAGAGGTTGTCGACCTCCTTACTCTCCCTTAGATGTGGTAATTGCTTTGGCAGTGTTTTTACCCCAAGGTTTCATATAAAAATTATCATGATTAATGTTATTGATAGTGGTAAAATTACACCTATTTGTTGCATTTAACACAATAGCTTTTATTGATTAATGAAGGGAGTATAAATTGCGAAATACAAACTTGTTTAAAAAAAATTGAGTAATTTTGTAGCTCAGGTGGACGTTTCTGTATCAAGGTAATCACTGCAGGTTTTTTGTGTCCAATTTATTTTGCGGTAGCTGAACAATCGCTTGCCGTTTCCCACTCGCTTTTTAAAACCCCATTAACCTTTTGTGTCCCTTCCCCTGGTAGAGTTATGGAGAATCCGTTTTTTCTCGCCTCTCTTCCACAATGACATGGACACCTTGGTGTTTAAGAAGCGGCGGGGAGAGAAGGCATTCATCACCCTCCCCTGTCTTCCTCCACAATGTCCACGCTCTGCCCCAAGAAGTGAATGCAGGAAACTCCTGTTCCTGAGACCCGGTGCCTTGACCCTACCAGTCAAAACCAAACACTCTGCTACAGCCACACAATTTATCCCTCAGGCCCATGTAGGTCAAAGAAAATTAATCGATCATAATGTGTGTGTGCGTGTGTGTGCATGCATGCTTGTGTGCGTTGTGTGTGGGTTTTGGTGAAGCTGGTGAAGAGGAGCATGAAAACCGCTTCCTTGACAAGGATTCTCACATTGCAATAAGGATATTGTACTGGTACTCTTCAGCAGAAATTGAGTGCATCTGCATTGTAGACTAGTGTTGTTCTGATACCACATTTTTTACTTCGATATCGATACCAAATCCTTACTACGGTAAACCACTGATTATAAAGGATTTCTCATAAAGATAAATGCACACATAACATATCTTTTCAAAAATATTTATTAACATCTATATAAATATCTGATGCATTAAATCAGAAATAAAGTTACTCAAGACTTGGCTAGGCTATTTTGCTTTATATAATATATTCAATTGGTATTTGTCAAACGACACTGGGGAAAGTGTCTGGGGGTCATATCTGAAAGTTGTGTAGCAAAGTTTTCCCAGACGTTATTTTCTGACTTTCATTGCCGTTCATGTGAAATTTTCTGGAACATGCGCTCACATGCCTCAAGGCACACCCACTACACCAACATACACCTTCAATTCTTAAAGGCACCGTATTTATTTTCCATAGAGAGCAATGTCAGGCAACATTTTTAGAAATTATCAAATTTAGCAAAATGTTGGTATTGTACCGTTTTAAAATTGTCGTACCATGATACTTTTTTAGTATCGGTATATAGCACAACCCTACTGTAGACAGAATTATTCTCAGATGGTCAGCTCATTTATGTATTCATTTCTAATGATGTCTTTAATTTAGGACATCTCAAATCCCTTGACCCAGTTTATTTCATCATTGGGCAGTTCTCTCCAAGTTTAGAACAAATTCTTGCTGGCCTTGGAATTTAGTACTCTTACAGATGTTTGATTGCTCTAACAAAAGAAAATGATGGCCGATATTGTGGTTTGTCCTCAAGTTTGACAAATGCATTTACTTTTCTATTTAACTGTGTTGTTTTGCAAAGCATGATAATTAATAATTATCAAAAGTGAGTTGTGAATAATAAAGTGAGTTGTGAAATAATTTTGCCTTCCAGGGGTACAAGTTCACAATTTTAAAACCTCCATCAAAATCAGTAGGTATGCCCCAGACATTACTCTGCTTATACAGTAACATCCCTGAATCCCATCCACCTTCACTTATTCCAGCCAATTCACATATCCTGGTGTAGGAGAACATAATACAGTCCCTCCAGGATTTTTCTCTGTTATGACAACCCCGGCTCGAAGGGGCCACAACACAAATGATTTCAAACACAAATAGGCAACTTAGAAAATGTTTTTATTAAAATATCTCCTCCGTTGTAGCGAGTCTCATATAGCAGGGTCAGTTTCCCCATCATTAGCCTACTGAGCTTAAAATTGTTTTATAATAAAAGCGCGTTTGGCTTCTCCTGTCACGAGTCTCCGAGTTTATACATAGGCTACTGGCGGTGCCGGGTATCATACGAGCACTCCACTTATTACTCCACGTTAACTGATTTTCAGGTCCTAAAAAATAAGTTTCACATTTAAATTTACAAATAAAACAAAACATTTTTGTTATATTGAGCCTTTTTTGGTTACTCAGAACACAAGCTACACAGTATTTCCAGTTGTGTTATACAGTACTGTTTCATTCTCACTGAACTTATATTACATATGATTCTATATTCAATTACATACAGTGGTGCTAGAAAGTTTGTGAACCATTTAGAATGTTCTGTATATCTGCATAAATAGTGCGGCTATGTAGTATAATGGTGGCCTTGTAACTGAAAGGTTGCAGGTTCGATTCCCAGGTAGGACACTGCCGTTGTACCCTTGAGCAAGGTACTTAACCTGAATCGCTTCAGTATATATCCAGCTGTATAAATGGATAATATGTAAAGAATGCTAAAAAGTTGTGTAAGTCGCTCTGGATAAGAGCGTCTGCTAAATGCCTGTAATGTAATGCAATGTAATGTAAATGTAAGTTCTAAACTTGATAAAGTGAACCCAGCTCAAGAAAAAACACAGAAAAACATTTTTTTATTTTTTATTTATGTATTGAGCAAAATTATCCAACGTTAAATGCTTGGCTGGAAAAAGTATGTGAACCCTTGGATCACTGCAAGGGTTATTTCTCAAGGGTTATTTATGCAGATATACAGAAAATTCTAAAGGCTTCACAAACTTTCTAGCACCACTGTATGTAATTCAATATAAAATCTTTTTTTTTTTTTTTTTGCAACTTTCACTAATTACCGCAACTTCTCAAGAAACACACACAAAACATCACACAAAAGCTGCAGCGAAATCAAGCATTTTAGGCCACAACAATCACATTCTGCGAGATCCTGGTGGGACTGATAATAACATAATATCAAATACAGACCTCTACAGTAGCCTACTCGTTCACCATCGAGTTAAAGGGTACAACTTATTTCACAAGCTTGTCATAACATGGCACTTTAGTACTAAAATATCTCATTTACATCATCATTTCTTTATTATCCTATTATCCTATAGATGGTTTATTTTGTTCTTGTGACAGTTATATTGTACTGCCTTTATGTTTAAATTATCTACTGCCATCTGTGTGGAAGATAAAAATTATTTATAGTTTTAGACACTGGCATGTTGCATATTCATCTGATGGACTGTAAAGAGGAATTTTCTTGCCCATTGTCTTTGTCAGACTTTGTTTTGCCAGAATAACAATAAATAGCATTGACAAATAAACAAAGGGGAAAGAATGGAGATCAATACCCTACCTGTGTTCATTGTAAATTGTCAGCTTAACATGCTAACAAATCGCTGTGGAAGTTGTAAGTTGTTAGAAGCTAACTATTGGGTTACCACTTGCTTATTAAGGGACCTTAAATTAAAGTGTCAACAAAACTTATGTTACATTATTGCTAGGTTCTATAATATCAGCAAATAAAATATGAAAATGCCTTGCACTGGAGTCTAAATGGAAGGTCCTGGGGACATTTAAGTTAAATTGTTACTAAATTGTACTCATTTATTGAGACCTGTTCCAGATTTGGAGAAACTCATTACTCTTCATGTCAACATCTTCCCACATGGACAAGGACTACTAAATGAATAAAACCCACTGGGATTTGTTTGTAAAAAATGTTTGCAGAATTTTACACTCAGAATTGATTTATTTCAAAGTGTCAATAAGTAAAGATGATCTAACCTATTTCGCTTCTTACCCTCTTAGGGATAAGGTTAAGATGGCAATTTTTTATTTTGTCTATATTTTTCTTTCCTTTATGATAACCAAGAGTGTTTGAAGTGCTGCACTTTTTAAGGTACACTTGAAAAACTGCTTGTTCCATCCAGACTTTTAAAAAGCATATTAAACTGTAGTTTATTGCAACTTGGCTTCTTGAAGGTCAGTCTTCTAAAGGCTGTTTACACTGCTGTCAAGTTCAGTTTAAACAGAGCCTATTAGTGTTTCCACAGCGTTGTGTTTAAATCCAACTTAAACAAATACCGTAAGACAAGATCCCAATGTATGCTGTTTTCCTCTCACAAGCAGGCTCTTTTACACATACAGAAGTGTCAGGAGGTCAGTACCATGGGCTAGTCACACTCTTGAACTGACTGTGAGATTAACACTGAACCTTTATTCCAAGCATCAACCTTCTTTGAAAATGGAAAAAAATCCTCTTGAGACTGGAAAAATACTACATCTGCAAAGTTTTTGATAAGTCTGCTGCCGGCAAGGGCTAAAAATATGCTCTAGGTGGTTTCTGCTAAAATTAAAATAAATATCATATTTTAATATTCAATGATGGAACAAACATCAAGATCATGAAAAAAATTATTCACCATGCTGTTTGTTTTAATAATAATTGGGTATTAGCCTGTTTTAGCTACATGTGCCATGTTAATACAAGTACCCTGAGAGATGGAATGCAACACTGCTGGAATTGCTAAAAATCCCTTCCGTCCTATGACTCCAATTGTGAATCAATGGCGTGCAGATGAGATATGCTTAACCAAATTACTAGAGGGCCATTTTAATTGAGTATTTGCAGGGAAAAAGGCATAAGCAACCTGTTTGTGCTTGTTTGTTTGCATGATTTATACCATGCCTTAGTCTTGGTAGCTGGCTAACAACCTGGGCATTGTGAAGATTCTACACAGCCTGCCAGTGCACAGATTTGAAATTCTGATTAGGGCCAAATTAATTAGTTCTTATGTACACTGTTCAAGGTGCTTAAAATTGTCTCTGAATCCTTCTTAATCCACACTCTGTATGCGTGTGTGTGTGTGTGTGTGTGCGCGCGTGTGTGTGTAGTGTGTAGTGTAGTGCCGGCATTGGTCGACTACAACAACAAAGAAGAGCAACAAGTTGCAATGGCCACGTTCGCTCCGCCGCCGTACTTCCACAGAGAATATAGGTCAGCACAAAGTAAAGGATTCAACGATAGTTTGACTTTAGTTTTGACTCAAAAATGATGGTATAAACACTCAAAATAACCTTGATAGACTGTCGTCATATTTTATTTGCTTTGGGTGCACTGTGGAGTGTTTAAGTGCGTTTGGTAGTGGATGCTACCGGTTACCATAGAGTTGCGCTAGCATTAGCAACGTGTGTATGTTCAAAAGAAGGACAGCATGGAATTAGCTAAAAATGGTTTCCATCAATCAACTACATCATGGGTAAGTCGTAATTGAGACATTATGTCCAAAATTCCGAACTATCCCTTTAATGTCACACTGAAAAAATGATAAAAATCCAACCTTTAATTGAAGTAAAATTATTATGAAAAAAAAAAATCCCTCATCAAGAAATAATAATTTTTTAACAAAACCACATGTGCCACAATTATTGGCACCTCTGCATTTATATATAGAATAAAGTAATAATTTTTAATATTTGGTCGCATATCCTTTTCATGCCATGACTTCCTGATGTCTGTGACCCAAGAACATCAAACGACTCTTGATATCTTATTTTCTGATCTTATTACTCTTACAAGCGATACTATAACGTCTCTGCATTTGAATGGATCTCTATGGGAATTGGTGGGTGGGGGGGGGGGGGGACTAGATTTTGCTGTAAATTACACTGGAACAGTATGTAACACATGGTTGGCTAAATGGCTGTAAGTCATCAAGGGTCTGACGTATCAAACAAGCCTTAAACCATCTCTGCTGCCAGAAATACAGTAGATATGGATGGATGACTTGAAGTATTTCTTCTCCTGACTTATTTTTCCATAGAGTTCAATAGGAAAATTCGTCAGGAAAAACAACCCTTAAAGTGATCCATCCATATCTACTGCATATCTGGCAGCAGAGTGATGATTTGAGGCTCGTTTGATACCTCAGACTCTTGATGACTTAGAGCCATTTAACCAACTATGTATTACATACTTTTCCAGCATAATTTACAGCTAAATCTAGTCCCACCCCCCAATTCCCATAGAGATCCATTCAAATGCAGACGTTATTGTCATGGTTTTGGACCCTGTTGTCCCATGCGGTCGTTTTCCTTGGTGGCCACGCGAGGGCGCTGCCCTGTTGGTAGATGCTTGCTCCGCCCTGCTGAGTTGGGGGAGTTTCTGGTTAAGCTTTTACACCTGTTGCGTGGTCACCTGAGAGTTATATAAGCCTACCGTTCCCTTCGTTCGGGGCTTCGACATTATTGTTTGTTTATTGTTATGTACTGTGGTGTATTGTTGGCTGTGAGTTCGCGTACCGTTTTGGCTACTCGCCTATTTTTAGCGTCTCTTTTTAGAGGCAGGGCTTATTTCTTACTGGCTTGGTTGTTGATTATCTCGTAGAAGTTTGGGACCGTAAATCTCTGTTCCATTTCGCCTCGTCTCCTTCATTAGTTTTCTGAGAGGCTGTTGTGCTATGTTGCGTAGGTCTTTTGGTAGCAGCCGTCCTGTACGCCCTTTTTACCTGCGAGACGATTGTTGTGAACTGTTGTTCTGTTTCGTTCTCCGGGTGTTTGTCTCTTTATATGGAGCTTGGGCGTTGTTGTGGACGTGTTTGTGTGTGACTGCGTGTGTTCTAATTATAGCATCGGAACGTTAGCTCTCTGTTCCATTTCGCCTCGTTATATTTATTCTCTGAGAGACCTGGCGTTTTGCTTCTACTTAATTCCGTGTTACTGTGAGCCAGTAAGTAGCCTTGGTACGTTTTTCCCTGTTTAGTCTCCTTCTCGTGGACTACGTTCCCCGTTGTTGTGATTCAGGGTTTTATTTATATTGAGGCTTCGTGCTATTATGTTTGCGTAGGTCTTTGTTACAGCAGTCCTGTTCGCCTTTTTACCTGCGAGACGATTGTTGTGAACTGTTGTTCTGTTTCGTTCTCCGGGTGTGTTGTCTCCTTATGTGGAGCTTGGGCGATGCTGTGGACGTGCTTGTGTTTGACTGCGTGTTTTTAATAATAGCCTCGGAACGTTAGTTCTCTGTTCCATTTCGCCTCGTTACATTTTTTCCATTAGGCAGAGGCTAGGGCGGTTGTTTTATATTCTAGCTTGCGTTAGTCTGTGGATAGTAAGTTATGGGGACGACGGTACTTCGTCGGCTCACCTGTAAAATGTTTCTCTCTTGGGAGATCGGGTGTTTACCCTCTTGGTTTTATTCATTGGACTGCGAGGCCTTTTTATATCGCCAGGGAACGTTAAATCTCTGTTCCTGTTCGCCTCGTTACATTTCCCCTTATTGAGAGGCAGGGCTTGTATTTGTGTTTGCGTGTGACTGCGAGCTTCAATCTATGCCTTGGAACTTTAATTACCTGTTCCTTTGCCTCGTTTCATCTCCTGTCTGAGAGGTTAGGGCGTGGCTCTGTTTTAAGCTTGGTCATTTTGCTGGTAAGGTTATGGGGACTGTGCGGCTCTCCGTCGGCTCGCCTGTAAAATGTTTCTTCCCCCTGGGAGATCGGGCGTTTACCCTCCTTTAGGTTCTGCATATGACTGTTTAGTGCTAGCTTATGGAAGTAGCCACATAACGTTATATCTGTTCTTTCGCCTCCTCTATTAAATCATATTCGGCCTTATTGTTGACTGTTTGTTTGTGCCTTTACGCTACTCTTCCGTTCTTGTCTCGTTACCAAGACAGGGCGCATATTATTTATGGCCTTTCAGACTCCTGTCCTTGCGCTGTACTTGCGTGTGACAGTGAGCCGGTTAGTAGCGTCTGTAATGGTGTTCCTTGTTCGTGGTCTGTCTCCTCCCTTATCTGCGGGTATCCCGCCTTAGTGGCCTAAGGGCTTAATGATTCCCCTTGCTGCGTTTGGCTCCTCCCACCTCACACGTCACGCCCCATTACAGTTATAGTATTGCTTGTAAGAGTACCAGAAAATAAGATATCAAGAGTCTTTTGATGTTGTTGGGTCACAGGCATTATTACTTTATTCTGTATATAAATGCAGGGGTGCCAATAATTGTGGCACACATGGTTTTGTTAAAAATTATTATTTCTTGATGAGGGATTTTTTTTCTCATAATAAATGTACTTCAATTAAAGGTTGGATTTTTCTATTTTTTTCAGTGTGAGATTAAGCTAATTCACCAAATGGCAAATTTTTTTATAACCCTTTTTTACTCATCTTTACCAGGGGTGCCAATAATAGTGGAGGGCACTGTATATATATATATATATATATATATATATATATATATATATATATTAAAGCCTTCATATGTCATTGAGTCTTTTTTTTATTTTCCATTTCTGTAATTATGCCCAGTAATGGGCTTAATTATCATATTCAATTTTAAATTAAGTGCTCTCACAAAATGTGTACAGTTTACATCATTTGGAGGCGAACCATGAGGTCAGAACAAGCTGTTTTCATTTACTCTCTTAAAACAAGGCATAATACATCCATTTGCATGGGCTCCCAGCAGTCGGATGATAATGTTCTTCGTTGCTGATAACAGATCTCACCCTGTTGGATGTTAGCCTATCTACGCCACAACAATAAATGGTCAGGGACGTTTGGGGGCTGCGGGACATTCATCTAAGTAGGTTGGACCAAATGAATAGAAGTACTTAATCCTCCATGTTGGGTTGGCTACCCTTGTCCGGTTACCTCTGCGGTGATGGTGGAGGGAGGGGTTGCGGTCACATCACTCTCGCTCCGCGCCCCCCCCCAAACTCCATGTGACGGCCAGCGCCAAGCTCTGCCCTGACACAACCTCACTGTTATCAGCACATCCATGCCTAACACAGAGCACTGGGGAGGTGGGGGAGAGAGGGGAGGGAAGGGAGTAGGTCATGTGGAGAAGACCTAGGCCTGCGGACACATCTGTCTGCCCTCCACCACACTGTTTTCCCCGCCGAGCCCATCTGATAAGTGCTTCCAGTCAGTGTGTGGCTCCTCTGACCATGGCCGGGAAAGATTGTCATCTTCGCTGATGCGTGCTGCCAGTAATTCCACTCGGTCACACTGAGCCCTCACTTTCTCTCAGTTTTGCAACTCTTCTGCTGCCGACACTGGAAAATCTAGAGGCTAGTCTCTGGCCTCCTTATGAAGCCAAGAGTGAGCAAATGAATCAGACAGGGTAATTTGTGGATACACTCTGTAAACTGTGTAAACACTTGTCCATGCTGTATGTTGAGACCTACAGCAGGTATCTTGTTTTAATTGGTAAATGCTATTCTGCATAGTTATAAATTAAATGAAAGGTTTAATGGTAGAACATTGTTCTGTGTGATTGCTAGCTAACACATTTTCCTTGATAATAAACATGCTTGGAATTCTTCCCCTCATACAGTATGTTTCTAATTTTGAATATTCATCCTATAGATAGGGGCCTGTATTTTAAAGCCTGTAATTCCATTTAAATGTTCTAAGTCTCAACGGCCACTATTTTTTATATATAGCGCAGTATGTTTCCACAATGTGGACCAGAGGAATGTTGGATAAATGTAAAGACAATGGAACACGCAGTAAAAATAGTGGTGTACATTTAACACCCCACAATCTCATATAAACACCACAGGGTATTAACTGTACATCAGCAGTGTTAGATTTACACAGACATCTTTGCTGTGCACAGAGGAAAATATATATTTTAGAAAAATATACAAATTTATTAAATACACCGTATTTCAGGAGCTTGTAGTTCAGCCTGTCCTTCAGCGTTCTACACAGTGGGGAAAAAAACCTTGGAAAGATGTGTCAGCGTACCCTGTTTTCAGCTGTCTTCGTTATCAGCTTTCGATCCATATTTTCTCTGATTGCACATTTTTTCTGTAAATGATCACGCTTATAAACATTGTTGGGAATATTTTGTCACAAAACTTGCCTGACTACTATGTAAATATGTTTGCTAAGGGAATTTAGTTCTGTTAAGTGATCTGCGTAATCTCTTGCCAAAGCTGGTGATAAAGTTTACTTTATGAATGAATACTTACTTTTAAGTCTCATTAACCTGAGTCGTGTTTTAGCTTTCTCAGCCTAGCAGTGGCCTAGCAGCCTAGCAGTGCCCCCCCCCCCCCCCCCCCCCCCCCCCCCCCCAATGTATAAATTGGTTGGGTATGTCTTGATTTATATAAATGATAGGTTTAAAATGCTGGCTGTGATTTTTCCTTTTAATATAATAAACTGAGATTTATCACATACTGTTCATCTTAGGTGTGCTATTCAAGGTTTTTTTTGTGACATAATGAGTGCAACTAGCCACATCAATAAATGTGTGTATTGCTTTGCAGATGCCATTTTTCTTCATTTGAGAAATCATATTCTGGTGTTCTGCAAGAAAAAAATACTGCACTCTAAATCACAATGAAGATGAATATTTACAGGCAACCAGGTTAGCCACCTGAATTGGCCTTTCCATTTCCCTTTAAGCTCCAGTGTAAACAAATATAAGCGTTTTTCAATGGCTGAGCTGCCAGCAGAATTGAAAATGGCAATGGAGAAAGACAGGGAAAAGCCATTGATACCTGTCTGTAAGCTCCAGTTGTCAAAGTGTGTGTCCAGAATTTGAAACAAGGTAATAAAGGCCATAAGTAGATATATAATTGTATTGTATTGTTTTTAAATGTAGGTGTTACTAGCTGTTACCAAATCTTTTTTTTTTAAAAGTCAGTTGTGATGCTTTTTGTGTTTTAATCAGACTGACAATTTGCCCATATTATTATCTTGAAATGCATTTGAGAATCTCTTATTATTAAAATCTGAAAACCACCCCTTTTGTGAAAGAATCTGATCTCCAAGGTGCCAAGAATGAGTAACAGGAACATAAGCAACATGGAGCAAAACATGTGTTATATCTTTTCTCTTTAAAGTAGGTCTATGCATTTGGCAGTCATTAACTATGTGTTTCTTTCAGTGTTTTTTCAACCTCAGACTGAACTGTTTTTAACCTATAATTGAATATAATAACAATGTGGCTCTAACTGCTGCTTATTAGAAAATGAGAGCAGAAATAGCATTTGCAAGCCAAAACAGTGCAATATGGAACTTAAAGCTTTAAGCCACATCCACAAATCGAACATTCATACTTCAGAAATTAAGCATATAGGATTATTAAAATAAGTAGAACCCCCTCTCTCTCTCTCTCTCTCTCTCTCTCTATTTTCATTATTTTCTTGGTTTTACTTTATAGCCACAAATTCACAAATTGATATAGTCAGAAAACCACGTATTAATGTCTTTGCTTTAAAATGTTTAGTTGCATTAGTCATGAAGTACGATCGAGAGAATGTGCCATGCTGTGTGTTTGTAATAGCAGCAGAGTTTAAATATGGATTATTTTGTTTGCGAGAAAGCTCGTTCTTGATTCGACGCGTTAACTCGGCTTGCCAGGTTTTTAATTGCATTCATCAGCAGAGTCATTACTGGGCTTCATGCGGCTGCTGTCACTCACGCAAGAGCAGACATGTGTTCCGTTACTTGACACCAACATCCCAGAAGTTTGTCTGTCAGTGTCACCTTTCTCCCGCTTTTAATGAGACTCAGCTCTCCTTCCATGTCCCGGAGCTTTTAAAATTTCCTGCAGAGACACAAGACAAATCCTACAGAAAGGATCAAATGCTTTTTTATTCCTACATTCGCATATGAGGCTGAGACGATCAATAGCGCCATCTTATCTGGGGTAATGGGTTCCATATGAAAACAAATTGATTACATATCGTTTTTGAGATGAAAATATTAAATCGGTGAATCATCCCCCCTCCACCCCATTGATTCATGCCATCCCTCATGCACAGTAAGTCAGGCAATGGGAAAAATAAATGCTTTGGATATACGTTTTGCCCTTGCCCTGTGTAGTCGCCTTTCAGTTACACATTACTTCCATGAACATATTTAGACAATCCATTTAACATTGTTTATTTAAATTTGTTTTTATTGCGCTTATGTACAGTTAATTGTGGAAAGTGGTGTTCGAAAAGCATCGTGATTATGGTAGCTGTAAAAACTATTTACTAAAAATTAAAACAAAAATGTCTAGATGCAGTGTGGTTGTGTTATGTTCTTACATTTTCATAGGTTTTTTTTTTTACCTTCTATCGAAAAATCTGTGTAAACTGACCTGCGGTGAACCATATAAATGTGCATGTACATGTTAAAGAGAGCACAGTAAAGATTTTATATTTATTTATTTATTTATTTATTCATTAATTCATTCTGATTAATAATTTATTTTTTATGAACTATTTTAAAAATAAGATTTAAGATACAATATGGTTGTGTATATTAGCAGTGGAACCTGCATTTCAGATTGTACATTGACTGTGGCCCTGGGCCCACCTATCCCACTTATCTTTGATCAGACAAAATCCCAGATTCGATCAAATCAGTGTATGCTTCATTTTGGACTCAACAAATTTAAGCAACTGTTACTAACATTGAACTGCTTGCTGTTAGTCATATGATATACACAATGGTGAACAAAAAATCGAAGTTACTTAATTGAACAAAGCCTGTATTCTCATCCGCCAAACGACTTACAAAACTCTCCAAGCCTCCTCACTCAAGTGCATTAAACCAACCTTAAACACAAATCTTTAAATCATAATCTTATCGTTATGAAAATTCGAGTAACTGTTGTTCAGATGTAACCGATAAAATTCCTGCCAAAGGGAGTATATGCAAAATAATTGCTTATGCGACAGGACACAACCCTATAAAACCTTTGTGTGGACTCCCGCTCCCATGATAAAGCACACTGTACCTCTCTATAAGTGTGCTCTGTGAGTTTTCCCAGTGCTGATGTTTTTAAATAAAACTCTATACTCCCAACTCGAGGTGTTGCACTGAGATCATTTTTCTAAAATTGGCTTCCTTCATTACTTATTAATAGCAATTATCGAAATGAGTCATATTACTGTTTCAAACTCACCTTGCACAGTCATTGTGTGTTCACCAGCCATTTCTTTATCATCATGTGAGTTGGCAGAGACGTGTTGTTTGGTGTTTGGTCAGGTGCACAAGACCATCACTTGGGATATGTCCAACAATAGTAACTCCCCACCCCATGTTTTGAGGAGGGCTGCTCCAAAAGGCCTTTTGCTTGATTTTCTGTGAAAGCTGTTGCTTAGTGAGCACATGCTACATTCCCCCACTCTGTAACAAAGGAGTGTAAAACCTTAGGTGTCATCCAGGATGGGGGGCGTACCAATTTTGGCCACCTACAGTGGGAAAGCCTGCCACAATGCTCTGAACTGTCTTAGTAAAATCCAACCTTCTCCAAGTACTGTTCATTTCAATTTCTTAGTATTATAAAAATAATATTATAATTTATAGGAAGGTCTGAAAAGGGTTTAAACTGAAGTACTATACGGAAACCAAGAGAATGTATTTACCTGATAGTCCACATAAAAACTTGATAAAATCTTTATTTTCCTGGTACCTAGGAGGTGTCTCTCTTCAGTTCATAACTCGCATCACAAATAGACCAGTTGAACTGTTTTCTCTCCAAGATAGATATTTAACCACAAACACAAAGTAATTTAGCTCTGGCTGAATTTGGAAACACTAATATAAAAACAATTAGGCTGGACTTTCCATGTCCCCCCCCCCCCCCCCCCCCCCCTCTGGCACTGTTGTGCAGTGCTATTTACTTTACAACCCAAATTTAGCATGATTCATTAGTGTGGATAAATGATAGCATTATGCCTCTTTTTTTACAGTAGAGGAATACAGTACTGTTACAACTGACTCTTACAGGGTTGGTGCCGCATTATGAAGCATAAGGTCAATTCACTGTTCAAAATTAGATTTCCCATTTTTAAAAATGGACATTAGTATGTCATTAAAATCGTTTTTGTGCAAATGATTGCTCGGTTAACTTTTTAATTCCTCTGAATTTATGGTGGGGCTAAGTAATGGTCCAGACTGAGTTTGGTGTGTTTGTGGGAGGTCTCTGGTTGGAGGTTGTATATAACGGAGAACCAAAATGAGCGTTCCCTTGACTTGAGCATGCCCCTGTGGGGTCGCGGGGTGTCGTCATAGGTTCTGTTCCCTCTCTGTGGCTTTTCCACCAGGCTCTAGCCAGTCAAGCCGTCATACATTTATTTGCAGTCCCTTCTCGAATGTCACAGGATATCTCTTTCGCTCAACAGCTCCGATCCGTCAGTCTTCCCGGCTATTGACAGAGACCCAATGCTGAGTTCACATTTTTGCATATTTGCAGTTTTTTTTAACAATATCTTTATAGATTTTTTAGTTACACACAATACAAAACCAACAGTCTCTGAAAGATAGCTTTTCTTACCCCATCCTCACTTCTGCCTCTGAAATATATTTACCTTAAACTTGAATTATACGTAATATTTTTGTACACGTTCATATGCACTTCGGGCTTGATTTACTGAGACCTTTACTGTGTGCAAAACATTTTAGCACACGCAAAACCAATAACATGACCAATGATTGGTCATGTTATTTGTTTTGCACCAATCATTGGTTGTGTTATTAGTTTTGCGTGTGCTAAAAGGTTTTGCACACACAAAAGGTCTTAGTGAATCAGGCCTTTAGTGTTCTACATACACATCTCTATATACAAACACAGTTACATATAGGCTACATTGACACATAACTAGGGATAATTACAAATAAATTGTATAGATGTTTTAAATTTAATTTAAAATAAATAAAATGGAACCTACATGAAATCACTGTTATAGTCATATCCAAACATACAAGGATACATTCAAAAAGGGTGCAAGATTCATGTCTACCACTTAATTACAGCAATTCAGTTAAATGGTAACAATCATTTTATGGACTGCATATAATTGATTCCACATACATCACAAGCATTGTATTAAGCTTAAAATCATTATGGTTAAAGTAGTTAAGGTGCCTGAAGAAGGTCTATTAAATCTCAAGTTTGCACTTCCATCTTATCAAAAGCTTTTCAATGTTTTCATCAGGAATGTATACAGTATGTAAATAACAGTTAGAAAGTTGTATACAAAAGGTCATGTTAACGTTTGCTATCTGTGATTTCTTTTCACCTTCAAACAGACCCTCGCATTTTCTGGATTCAACGGTTATTGCACAAATGAAATGAGAAAGTACCTTGTCCAGTTCTCATATGGAACAGATTATTGTGCACAGCAGTCTTTTTATTTGAATAATGCTTATGATTAACTTTTGATTTCTCACTCATTTTTCAAAATAATCTGTATGTTGTACTTAATGTTTTGTTAGGCTTATACAAGATTAATATTAACAATATGCAAGTGTGACTGATCAGAGATTGGCATATGGTTTTTATCAATACAGTGAAATGAATGGAGAGCAAACAGCATATCTTGGACCATAGCACAGCCACTCTTGATACTGATGCAAATAGGATCTCAGAACGAGCCAACATTTTAATTATCTTCAAGTAACGGCTTGTTTATCTCCCCAGGGAGACATCAGAATTATTCTTGGATAATGTGTTTTACAGCCCTGCCTGAAACCATGCAGATTTATTTTCAAATTATATAATTTGTACTGTTATTAAGTTATAATTCAAGTAAAAAAACAACAGAGAATGCATAACCTTACCATCTTTCATGTTGTACAGATACAGTACTGTTGATACAGTACTATTCTCTGTTGTTTTCATATAATTTAGTGGACATCAGTATTCTCATTCTGACATATTAAATGTAAATTTTAAATTTTAAATTTTACTAGAATTATAACTTAATAACAGTACAAATCATTCTCATGTGATCCAGTAGCAGAATAAATTTAGACTCGTCGCAGTGTACCACTGCGTATCAACTGACATCTAAATGAGGAGCAGAATCGGGTTAATAGATGTCAAGCATTTTGCCGCTCTCATATCTGTAATCCATTATTAGGCCTGTGGATTTCAAACTGCAGGGCCGATGTGAAGCCAAATTCCAGCAGGAGCTTTGACTTACCCTTTAGACAAAGTAACGGATTAGGTCACCCCCATCTTTTCTTACAAAGGCTTTAACCGGCTGCACGTTAGCAGATGACAAGGATGTGCTTCCACATTATGGGACCTCACCTCAGATCAAACCCAACGAGAGTGAAAATCCCGGATAATGTGGCATGGACGGGACAGCTCAGCAGATGTGCTGAGGGAGTTGTCTTTTCAGTCACTTATCCCCTCCGGAGCACCACCTGTGTCCCTGTTTCCTGAGGGGAGGCCCGAGGCTGTCGGCTTTGACCACTCACCCGCCTTGGGGTGGGGGTCACCACCCTGCGTGGGTTTGGGTACTTTTCTGTGCCCCCCCCCCCCCGCCTCTGATGAGTTCTCCTCCCTCTTGCTGTTGTGACAGACGCCATGCTGCAGGTGGCAGAGAGGCTGGAGGGACCCTTCAACATTGAGGCTGTCATGGAGCCGATCGACGTCAAGATATCCGAGGCCATCATGAACATGCAAGACAACAGCATACAAGTCTCAGCCAAGGTGTGTTTAACCCAGCGACTGTTGAGCGTAACACTATGAGCTGCGTGCTAGGTAGAGCACTTATCATAATTATAATGCTCTAGCAGCCTGTCTGACAGTGGAACTAGAATTATAATGTGATATATGCATCAGCATGGTGTAGAGGAAGCAGAGCACAAGCGGTGTGGAAACACCATTCTATCATCGGAGAGCTGTGGGAATTAGAAATAACAGTAATAGTCCTTTAAACTAGGAAAGAAGAACAAAAGTAATGCTACCTTTGAGCCTGAATGCTCTGAATTGTTAAACTCCCTTTGTCCCAAAGTCTAAAAAGGAGCCAAATTAAGTATACAAATAAGTGGCCAATTACGGATTCAGGCCTGACCAAAAATCTTGTCATTCATGAGTTGGATTTATCATCCAGGAAAATTAGTTTTTACCTGATTTTCGTTCGTGTTTGCTTTGATTGTTTCAGAGTTTCTGCAATGCAAACATACACATTTATCTAATTAATAGTTCGCAATTCGGTGTTCTTGTTACACAAACTCAACCAACGAAGCACAAGTGGTTGTATTTTCTCGCATATTGCTATAACAACTTAAAGATTAATAGTTAATCCACTGATAAACCTGCTTTAATAGCTTTGAGTGCTTGTTAAGTCCCACCTTCTAAGAATAACATGATAAATTGCTAATAATAATTTATCACACAGTACACTCTGTTTTTAACTGAGTTGTGGGCTTATATCTTATATCCTACTGGAGAACAGCATGAAGTTGCATCATCCAGTTGCATGAGTCATCTGCAGTGGCATATTGTACATATATGTTAACAGAAAATTGGATTATCAAAGAGATGGGACCAATTCGCTATGGCTACTTACAAAAATACAAAATCCACTTTTTTCCTATTCAACACTAAGGAATAAATATCACAAGGTGTGCCACATAAAACCAGTCATTGGCTGTTTATTTATATTGCATTATATGAGTCCCTCACCTTGTCTCTTCTCCCTGTAACAAACAAATAGATACTAAAATACCTCTCTCGGTATAACCTTTGTCTGGTATGGAAAACTTAATGCACTGAATGTTAATCTATATTGGGATACTATTAGGGTAAATATTTTTTCACACATTCTTACATATGTACGCAGGTCTATCTGAGTCTTTATCCTGGCTAGTGTTAAGATGCATGGTAATAAAACATGTGGTATGTGGAATGTTGGTGCATAGCTAGGTAATAGCCTGTTGTAACGTCCCTTTGTGGGCAGTGTGCTTTCTCATTCATTGCATTGGATGTATCCACATGTTAATTTATGGGAGATGGTAAGTTTTTTTGTTGGAGGTTAGGAGATTTTATTATACACTTTTTCTTTCCCCTTATTATGCAGAAAATGTCTAGTAAAAGTATTTCACAAAATATAATAATAATAAATTATAATAAATGACAGTATAATACAGTACAATAAATTTTATTGAAATGTTTTAAATTTTCCACTTTAAATTACATTTTTTAGGAACCAAATGGCAAATTGTCCAACAAAAGCTGTAATAAGGCTCAATTTGCGCAATCATTTTGAAATTCCTCGACTGAGTTGCGTCAGGGAGCACAAACAGTTTTGTCTGCCGAAGGTCTGAGTGGTGAAACCACTTGGCCTTCTGTGAGATTCTTCTAAAAAGGACCATGTGGTTTTTCCCCTTGTGTAACGCTGCCATGTAAATAAACATGCTTCGCCCAGTTCTAGGCCTTTGTATTTCAATTATAGCTTTGCTTTTCGGTCAGAAAAATTCAATGTCGAGTAACCATGTCTAATGTGTTTCCTGGTTAACTGCATTTTTCACTGCCTGCAAACTGTACTTAGAGTAGGAAGAAAAACAAAGGCAGCTACTGATTTTAGGGCAGACCTGAAAAACTCTTTGGCTTACACTTTCTTTGAGGTTTGGCCGAGGTCAGGGCCAAAAGCAATGTTTCATTCAACATAAAAGGGAACATGTGCAGTCGGTGTCCTTAACGTGTGCGGCTGAGAAACATGAACGCCTCCGAAAAGTGTTCCCGGTGTGATTGCAGCGCATTCCACAGATGTGTCCATGAGGCCATTGGTTCATTCGTTTTCTTTAGAGCCGTCGTGTTTTGTCCTTTTGATAAGAGATCACGACATTAGCATATAGCGCTGTACTGAAAACGACTTATCGGCGCTCAAAGTCCAAATCCTCCCAAGAGCAACTTTTATTCTCAACACTTCTCCAGTGAAGTAGAATCAACCGACTTCAGTGAACTGATACTCTTTGTGGAATTCTACAATGGCAGCGGGGGCTCGTTCATGCGGCAGTTGGGTGGCAGGTTAGCAGTGATCACAGAAGGCCCTCCCTGAACCTGATTGAAGTCTTTTAAATGCAAAGCGGAAATAAACCATCCAAACACGTGTAACTTCCTTACGTGTGAGATATTCCTCGCTCATTGAAACCTTTCCAGACACCTGTGGTTTTATATTTAATAGAGGAACACAAAGGGCTGTGCATAAGATGTCAACAGAAGTTGAATGCGAGCTTGGGGCAGCAACCTGGATAAGGAGTGACAGGCCATGTAAATCAGTATGCATGCTGTACAGACCCACTCCTTCGTTGTGTCTATGGATGCGGGCAAAGACAGCTCCTTGTCATTCAAGCCATTCACTCCACATCTGGGCAACAGATCAGCATACAAGCCCCTGTGCCATTAGACAGAGTCACATTCACATTCATACTCAGTCCAACTCACACCTTAAACCAGGGGCAGTCTACATACTTATTTCTTATATTCTGAGTTCAGAAAACAGTACTTCACTTCTGACAATGAAGTACCCTTAAAATGGATTACTTCACTGCAGTACAGGGTTGCGTCCCAATATTCGTCACTCCCCTCCTCCTTTCCTCCACTCCTCTCCTCCACTCGTCTCCTACCCGGAAATATGCAAAACCGTCTGTACGTAGTTGCATGTACAGTATACAATATACCTGACATTGCAGTTCACGTTGAGACATATGTGAACTAATATGTAATAAATATGGGATCTTTAGCCCCTTAGATTAGGACACAGAGATCTGTTTCCGGGGCACGGAAGAGAGGAGGTGGTCGTGGAGGAAAGGAGGTGCATTTCTCGAGTATTGGGACGCGGCCCAGGTGTGGGACATCTTTTTTTGTTCTTTCTTTCTTATTTCCCAGGACACAAGCAAGGTGGACCAAGCAATCTTGTTATGTAAAGCACAATGAACACCATGTCAGTTAGTTACAACAGCACTGTTGTAAAAACAACTACATTCTGAATATTGTGCAGTCAGTGTTTAGGCAAATTGGCATGTTTGAATTATGAACCTGATGCCTCAAAACCTTAGTTTGTCTATTTTTTTAAATAAAATGAGCAGGCAAATTTGAGGTATCTTGCCACAGAAATATGTAGTGAGGAATAAGAAGTCATTGAGCTTACACAGCTTTGTACGTTACAATTTGAAAACTCCACACCACAGGAAATGATGATTGATCCTGTCTTTTTATGGGTAAAGACTTTCCTGAAAGATACCAGTGGGGCGTACACGTGAAGCAGCAAATCATTCCTCAATATGTTGAATAATATTTTGAAATCACTTTCCCAATTGTTTTTTTTAATGTATTATTATTAAGGCCGGTTACTCCAGCGACACAGTGTCGCTGCGACCGACGACGTGCGATTGATGTCGCTGGTTTATACTTTGGGCAACTGTCGCTGAGGATGTCGCTTGGTCATAAAATAAATTAAACTTTGATCATGTTACTGCCTCTGTTTCACCAGGAGGTCCATTGGAGATACAAATCTATTTTCCAAGGGAGACCTGGTCAGGTCAGCAGCATTACATAGTTACAACATATAACACTGTACAAACATACACAATACAGAATATCTCACAATAATACATAAGCATCAAATTCAAGTACAATTTTCTCTTAAGAAAAGCAGACACACAACTCAGTCACTGTATTCTCTATAGTGCATTTAAAATCACTCAAAGATATAAATGTATCTAATTCAAGCTCCTTCTACAGAATGTACCAGGCCAATGGTGCATAATAACTAAAAGATGTTTTTTCCTAGATCTGTGTGTATTTGTTAGTACATCACTAGGAAGGCATAACGTTATTTTAAATAGTCTGTTTTCCCATGGTGTGATATATTTTTAATATTGAGCAATGGAAGCTTTCCATGTGCATATTTTAAATATTATTGTGTAGATCACAATCGTAATTGAGAGAGTGTTTTTTGTACATTTTAGCCTATAATCCATCAACATATTTCCTTTGACTTTGACAAATAAATGACATTACTACTTTCATCACAAATTCAATATGGCAAGAATGTTTCAAACTGTTTTTGGGATCTGTAGCCCCTTTCACACATGCATCTTAACGCATAAATGTTCCATCAATTTTCCGTGTCGGGCCAGGGGCGATTTTCTATGTAAGATATTCCGTTGGTTTTCCGGGTCAGGACCTAGTAAAATTTCTGAAATCTTCTGCCACAGCTCTAGTGTGAATTTTAGGAATGGAATAAACAAGTGTCACTGTGCTTGCTTGTAAGAACACCATTACAAAATTGTGATCATTGCCTCACAAATCTCTTGTGCGCTGTGCAATAGGCTATTTCTTCCTGATAAACATCTGTGTCAGGCTCTTTCCGTTTTTGTTTCTTTTTTACCCAATGTAGCAAGCTGGATAGCGCCACATATCAATGGCAGATATAGCTAGCTATTTAACTTGGCTAACAGAATTATTTTTGTTGCATTTTACCAAAAACAACATATATACAATATATGTATTGAATTTCTTCTGATAAGGCATGCTTCTGCTCTTAACATTAGCTACATGTATTTGCGATCATATAACTGAGCTATATTGGTTAAATATGTTCCCATAAGTTACAGATCTCCCAAATTTATTATTCAGCTATATATCTGGCTATTTTAAAGACAGACTGACGTAACATTGACATTAATTGTCCTGCATTTCTTCGGAAGGTAGACATCCTGCCTTGCCTAATCTATCCGGAAAGGTAATTTCAAGTGTGAACAGACTCGACTCGACTCCATATAGGAGGCCTATGTCTGAACGGGGAAAACCACTACCTAACCCAAATAATTGAACCCGGTAATGTCACGCGTTCCATGTGTGAAAGGGGCTGATGCTTGTATAACAGTTTAAACACTTCTATACTCTGGGTCTGTTGATATACCTAAATTAATGTACCAATGCCCTGGTGAATGGTTTAGCATGTAGCTATTGTGTGTAATGGACACTTTGTTGTTTTTTTCTCTTTCTCCCTGGAACTCTGATGATATGTCTGTGGTGTTAGTTCCAGCTCTTGCTGCTGCCCAACAGTCGGTCAAATATCTCTCCATAATCACAGGTTTTCCAAGGATGTGGTCAGCCCAAGCCTTCGGGAATGGCAAGGTCCGCCCGCGGCATCTCGGATGTGTTCAACGCCCGCTTCAGGCCCTACAGCCCAGAGGAGCGGCCCACCACGGCAGCTGGCACCAGCCTGGACAGACTGGTGAGAGAGAGAGAGAGAGAGAGAGAGAGAGAGAGCGGCGGGCTCGCCATGACTGACTCAGCCTTGGTGTAAACATAGTTAGTCACAAGGGACTTCTTGCATGACTTGACACTGTTGATTAAAGCTGGTGATTTGCCGACGTAGGCCCCCGGAGAGGGGAATTAATCCTCTGTGCCTATCTCTTGGTCACGCTCCTCTATTGAGTTGCGTGTCGTTATCCGTGCTCTGTGAGTAGAGGCGCGTGCACTGCTAATTTGTCCTTCTCCTTGCTACATATCATTGTCATTGTTGTTTTCTTCTCTACTGCTTCTGTTCCCAGAACAAAATGTACAGCCTTCTGCCTTTATTGAACACAGACATTTCACGTGTTATTTTTTTCAGTAATAACCCTATAGATGAATTTCTGTGGCTTGACCAAGTCCAAAGCACATTTTAAGTGCAGTTTTTCTAGACATAAACGTTCTTCTTACACTTCCATTTGTACTTTTGATAAATATTACTGTGATCCAGCTTTGCAGTGCATTCATATCATTGGACGGTCTTGTGCAGCATTCTAGTACAAGGTTAGCCTTGGTTCTGATAAACACCAATGTCATGGGAGGCAATTTAATCAGACTGAATAGTGGTTTGGCCTTAAACTTCTACATGAAATCTAATGTTCAGTTTTAGTATTTTCATTTTAACCCTCAACATTTTATAAAATACCCCATTCAACTAAACTGAATTAAAGCAAACATTAAAAAAAATGGTATTAATGGTCTGACAGAGCAACACAGTGCACAATCAATGAATCACCCTGAAAGTCCAGTGAAAATTTCAATTATTTTCCCTAAAGTTCTTTTATTTGGCACCTGCAATGCCTGCACAGCATTTGATTGAAAGAGAGTGAGATGTTAATAAAGTGTCAGAAGTGTTTATGCTTAAAGAACTTAACCAGCCAGGGCGGTTGTAAACTTATCAAATGCAATTGCTGTTCTAATAGTTGTAAATGATGTCATTTGTGAACTGTACTGTTCAGTTACTCGGAAGGTGTGAATAATTCCTGTCTTTCTCCACTCCAACTACGTCAGCCTATTCAGTGAAATTCTTCTCTTCTTTGTTTCAACGCTGCTTTCCAGAGGATTGTCTGGAGGACTATGCAACAAAGCGTAAGCCTTGTCATTCCAACTACCCTCCCTCTACCGTTTGTTTAGTGGTTTCTTCCAGCTCTTCTCTCTGTGTCCTCATCCAGTGGCTGTGCACTCACTCAATGTAACGTTGAAGAGAATTGGTTAAATTGCCATTGTGTTGTGAGGCAACACAGATGGCATTTGAAAGGGATTTAGTGCAGTCGCCTTTTTTACTCCAGGGCCTTGTTTTGAGACGGCAATAATGGCTGTAATGTATAAAGATGAGCTGATGGTGCAGGAGACCATCCAAACCACACTGACACCTCAGGAATATATGAATATCATTTCGATAGGTTATGTGTCCTGCAGGTGTGATGTATTTTTAGCAGAGCGGAGTTTGCATTCGCTCCTCTCGCTGTCCCTAAATCTCCATGCTACACTTGCAATGTTTAATAAGAATTTATCACTGAAGAAAATGCTCATCGGCGGCTGGCTATGGAGGGGCTGAAGGTATTAAAATTCGATTTAAGTTGGAAAGGCAGGACCGTAATTACGACAATAAAGTAGCGCTCCCGTCGTTTAGCCGGCATCCAGTTATCACTGTAAAACTGCTGAACGCGTGGTATGAAAAGGAGGTAGAACTGGATGACTCAAATGATGAGCCGTGCATTCAGCTTCTTCAGTTTTAAATACATCCGGGGATCACCTTTACGGGCTGTGTCATCTTTAATCCAGGGTATGTTTTCAGGAGTTAGAGATAGCGATGGTATGCATGATCACACTGAGCTTGCACAGCTAGAGCTTGCATCCATAACACATACAAGATGCTTGCATTCTGATGTGAAGAGATTTGTGAAACTAATGTGAAACTGATACCGTATATCCCTTTTTCCACTGCACTGGCATACTGATCATATCGATCATATAGATATACATTAGATGTTTGATGTAATAATTATTTTTAGATAAATCCAGACTTAAGCAGATTACTAAATTGATTTGCAATAAAATATACTTTGCATTAGAGGACCCAGACTTAAAATAATGTACCCGCACCTAACAATAATTGATTTTTTCCCCCCAAGTAAACAATTATGTTTGAATGATTAACAAAAGCAACCCTAAATTTGCCATGACTGAGAAAACACAAAGAGCTTGGACAGCTTGTTTTATTTTCTCCTGCTTCATTTTCCGCTTTTAGATTTGGAGCTTTTTAATTATAAAAATTACTTTTTCACAAAGGTGGTGGGGAAACCTCCCTGCGGGCCTCAGTCTAGGTAATTGCTCCATCTATCTGCAGTTCCTTAGCTAATGCCAGATTTGTCAGGGTGCCATTTACGCATTGGGTGGTGCCACTGCGTTGTGACTGCCATGAAGGGTCTGTCTGATTCGTTTCATTAGCTGGTAAAATGTGTCAGCTCTGTGGCGCGAGGCTGGCGCTGGTCGTGGGGCTCCCTCCCTGGAGATCCTACCTGGGTACCCTTACCACACAGGCACAACTGAGGCCTCTGTAGCAGCAACGAATGGAGTCAGGCCCAGGAGGACCACAGTAACTTCTGCAGCCCTGCAGCACTTCATAATGGCAGCTCTTGAAACTAAAACTGTACGCGATCAGCCTGCCCGCTTCAGCATCCTTTATGTTTTTCCCCCACTGAACTTGCTTAAAATATCACGTCGTTAAGGTTTTTGCTATTTGCACAAAATCTTTATTTGAAATTAAAAACAAACTGCAAGATCAAACAGTCATCCAAAGCTTCCTTGGATGCAAAAAAAAAAAAGGAACAACCTTATGCATATTATCTTAGCATTGTGCATCAATGCATGTTAACTCTTTGGAAATGTATATATCACTAGTATATATGTAAAAATATGATACTGGAGAGATTTTTTAAAGTGATTTTCATTTGTTTACCAAAGTGTCTTGTGTTTACTTTATGGGAAAGCTTTACTTGTATGTGGTACTTCATATAGCCATGTAATACATAACATAAACTCATGGGCCAGACTTTCTTGAAATGTTGTCAATTTAAACCTTGTTTTCGATTTTTACCCATTAGGACACGGAAATGTGACATTCTTTACACTGTCATAATTGATGTGGAAATATATACCTATCCTAATGGCCTACATTTCTTTCAACCAAATAGTTTTGAAGACGTTTGATATGCCTTTCTAAACCCCACTTTGCTTAGTGAAAGTTGTCGCTCGTATTCATATGGGAGAGCAAAATTAATCAGGCTCATGTACGTAATTCATTGTGTCCTGAGAGTTACGTACACAAGATGCCGTCGGCAATCATGAAAAATAAATATATATCGGATCGATCTTTGTTTGTTTCTGTCATGCATAAGCCAAGTAAAAAAATATATGTGCCCAAATTCATACGCTCCACGATACTTTAAAACAAGGGGAATATATAGTGCTGACTTTCTTTCCATGTCCCAATCGTTACGTACATAAGCATGAATCGTTTACCCACGTGTTTCATGGCTGGTGGATTGGTCAACCTAAAAAAAAGAGCATTACTGTCTGGTACGAAACTACTAAGAAGTGCTTTGTTTCAATTGCTGCCGACGCTACAGGAGCCTGATAACCTTGCGTGTCCAAGCTTCCTCACGCGGTTACGTACCTAGGCTGTTCACGTTTTACCTCGCACCAGTTTATCAAAATCGTCCAAATCAAAGCATTTACACAGCCATCGTGTTATAATCGTGTCCGCATATTGAAAGGTAGGATTTTATTTTTATTTTTTAATTTAGAAAATTAATATTTTCTTGCATTGATTACATACGTAACGGTGTCCTCTAATCAACCGGGTATTACACAGCCATAAATAGATTAGAGCTTCAAAGTCCAGTTTCATTGTGGACCGCCTCGGATGGGTTATGTATCTACACTTTAATGAATTAGAAAAAATAAGTTATACTTTTGCACTCACCTGTCATTGAGACACCATGTTAACACTACTGTGGTAAATTTTATATGACCTGAAAAGACTATTTCCAGTTATTGAAGTATCTTCTTTCTTTTTGATAGAGTCAGAGAGTTGAATAAATGTGTTTGCGGTTTTTGCAACAATTAATTTTTTGGTGTCTATGTCACGTTTATGTGTCCCAGTATCATATTTTGACTTATATGCAAAGTATGTTTGTTTTCATTTGCTAAGCATTGGCAAGCTTGTTTGGTCTGCTGTGTTTTTGTGGTTCTGTGTGTCTCCAGTGAGATACAAATGCATAGCAAATCGGCATTTCTACTGATGTCGGTAACATTTAAAGTTGGTAAGAAAACAATTTTGTCTTCTTAGAACTTTGGAAGGAAGTTGTTTGCTGACAGGTCATCTATAACTCAAGTCTGGGGAAATGAAAAAAAAAACTGCCTTTTAAAGTGTCACAGTATGTACAGAGGCATTAAATCATCCTGGGATCTGTTTGAATACCATACGCACTGTGCTTTATCCCATATTGAGTTTACTTTCATCATAGTGCACCTGACAGGAGTTACAAAGGCACTGTTCTTTCCTGAGGATCACAGTAAAGTAAAATGGGGGAAAACATCACCTGTAGCTTTTGAGAAATCAAGGAAGCTGACAGAAGAACACACCCATTATTTATATATTTTTTCATTCCATCATTTACCGTATTCTTCTCAGCAAACCTATGTATGCTAAGGTGCTGTGTATAGCATACAACGTACAGTAAGTGATGTTTATGTTTGTAAGGTAAGAAAAAGTTAGTCCGTCAAAGTTAGTCTTTTTTTGTGTGTGGGATGTGGCGTGTCAGTTAATATTCTTCCCTTTCTTCCCTTTTCTTTCTTTTGGCAGTGTTTTCTTTGTAAAAATAATTTTATCTGTAGGAGTACAAAATTCTTAAGAATGCAGTTCCACTGTGCTGCAGATCCACATTTAATTATTTTATGGATTCTGTCTGCTATAAGAATCGTATGCCTGTATGCTGTTTGATATATATTTCACCCTATTATTAGTAAGATGTGTTTTCATGTCAAAATGGAAATTATAATATGGTTTTTGTTCTAACAATAAAAAGGACAGATTTAGAGATTCTTTTTTTAGAATATAGAGAATATATTCCATTTTTTTGGGACAGATCATATAAGATTGTGTTTTTCTATTGAAGGAGATTCATTTGCATGTTACACCAGTAATATATTTCCCAGGATGCTGATTTTATGAAAGTGACCCCTTTTAACATACACGGCAGAACAGCTATTCACTGGTGTTAGTTTGACTGGAGAATTTAGCTTTCCATTGCATGAGACATAAATCTAATAGAGCTGTTCATTCCCCCAGGGGAATGATCTAAAATGTAGCACTTGACAGGACAGTGAAGTAGACTATCAAAATGGAAATACTTCTGAGACTACAGAAAATTCCCAATGACAATCAATCATTCCATAGCTGGTAAATGCGTCCCTGATAGAAAAGTTCAATTTATTGCATAAAAAAAATGTTTGCGCCTTTTTGCTGTCCTTGGGCTCATAGCATGTTTCCGTTTCCATGGTTTTCATTTTTCCCTTCAAATCCCATTTAGACGGTGACAGCAGGGAATAGTAAGCTAATGATCTGAGCTGAACACTGGGGCAAGCCCTATGGTGACTCGCCCATTCTGTGCCATAACCATGCTGAGCAAGAGCTGTTAGCCTGTGTAGCGCTTCTGAATGCGCAGGTATCCTTTTTTAGTCAGTACAATGGGGTTGTTGTGTTTCTATCTTTAGTATAATATGTCACTGAAGTGTATCAAAAGTACTGTTCAACCTCAGACCTTCTCTCCCCCACACAGAATCCAAAAAAGATTTGTAGAGGCATCCCTGAATTGTAGCTAACTATAGTGAGAGAAAGAGATGGATGGAGAGAGAGAGAGAGAGAGAACCACCATAAACAAAGCAGTCTTGCTTACAAACTAGCTAGCTAGTAATCCAAACATGCCTTGCACCCATAAGGAAATTACAACACATCCATTCCAGAATGTAACCACACTATCAATTCCACAAATAAACACGTAAAATAAAACTGTTTACAACACAGCCAGACTTTAGCATGAGTGTATCTGCCCTCTGTCAGCGTGCCTGTAATGGCGCCGTGACGTGTGAGGTAGGAGGAACCAAACGCAGCAAGGGGATTCATTAAGTCCTAAGGCCACTAAGGCGGGAAACCCTGCAGTTAAGGGAGGGAGACAAAACAACGAACAAGCCTACCGACGCTACTAACCGGCTCACCGTCACACGCCAATAAGTAGAAGCCAAGGACAGGTTTCTCAGTAGCCAGAAATAATATGCGCCCTGTCTCGGTAACGAGACGCATAAGAATGGGTGAGTAGCGTAATGGCAAAAATAAAACAGTCAACAAACACTGCAAAATAATACGATAGAATATGAGGAGGCGAAAGGAACAGATCTAACGTTCCAAGGCTACTCTCAGACTCGCAGTCACACACAAACATGTCCACAACATCGCCCAATCTTCCCTATAGGAAGACCTGTACCAAATCAAAATCGTCAAAAAAACTCCATGTACGGAGAAAGGTACCGAAAGGAACGAACAGGACAGGCTGCACCGGACATTTACCGGCTAAAATTCCAAAGCGAGATTAGTAGAAAATAAACGCCCTACCTCTCCATAAAGAGGAATGTAACGAGGCGAACAGGAACAGAGATTTAACGTTCCAAGGCTGCTTTCAGAGACTCGTAGTCAAACGCAAACATGTCAACAAAATCGCCCAAGCTCCACATGAGGAGAGACATACCTGGAGAACGAACAGAACAACAGTTCCGAACAAAATCGTCCCACAAGTAAAAAGGACGAAACCGGACAGCTGCACTGGACATTACCGGCTAAAAGACTAACACGAGTTTGATAGAAAATAAACACCGTGCCTCTTGGTAAAGAGGAATGTAACGAGGCGAAGGAACAGGGATAACATTCCATGGCTAGTTTCATAGGCTCGCAGTCACATGCAGAAAACATAAAGGGGTAAACGCCCGATCTCCCAGGAGAGAGAAACTTTTTACAGGCGAGCCGACGGAGCACCGTCATCCCATAACTTTACTATCAAACATGACTAACGCAAGCTTAATTGAAAACACACGCCCTAGTCTCTCAGTGAAGGAATATGTAACGAGGCGAAGGAACAGAGAGCTAACGTTCCAAGGCTACTTTCAGAAATGCGCAGTCACACACAAACATGTCCACAACATCGCCCAAGCTCCATATAAGGAGAGACACACCCGGAGAACGAACAGAACAACAGTTCCAAACAAAATCGTCCCGCAGGTAAAAAGGACGAGCTGTACCAAAAGACCAACACAAACTTAATAGAAAATAGCATGCACTGCCTCTCAATATAATAAAGAAAACCCTGACTCACAACAAAGGGGAACGTAGTCCACAAGAAGGAGACAAAACAGGGAACAAACGTACCGAAGCTACTAACCGGCTCACTGTAACACGGAAATGAGTAGAAGCTCAACCGCCTAGTTTCTCAGTAAGAAAACCAAACAAAGGCGAATGGAACAAAGAACTGCTACCCTATACTTATACGAGCTAAGTAACTAAGTAGAAGCGTGAACGCCCGATCTCCTAGGAGAGAGAAACATTTTACAGGCGAAATAGAGCAGAGATCTGCGGTCACATACTTCTATGAGATAAGTAACCAAAGAGCCAGCAAGAACAAAGCCTCAGCAACGAGACGTTAAAACAGGGCGAGTAGCACAAAAGGCACAAATAACACACCAGACAATGCAAATAACGCAAATAATACAAAATAAACAAACAATCAATATCGAAGCCCCGAACGAAGGAAACGGGAGGCTTATATAGCTCTCAGGTGACCCGCACAGGTGTGGATGCTGACAGAAGCTCCGCAATCAAAGCAGGGCGGAGCAAGCATCCACCAAAAGGGCAGCGCCCTCGCGTGGCCACCAAGGAAAACGACCGCATGGGGAAAAAGGGTAGAAACCCATGACTGTGCCATTTATGCATTGGGCGGTGCCACTGCGTTGTGACTTTCATGAAGGGTCTGTCTGATTTGTTTCATTAGCTGGTAAAATGCGTAAGATAAATAGCTTTGTTTAGAAGCTAAATTTGGAGATTTTGAACACAGTAAAGCAAGATAAGAACAGGCTTTTAGTTTTTTTTGCACCGACCATACATTAAAAAGTTCTTAGCTAGCTTGCAGCAACAATTCTGAAAGTTCAAAATGCTGCTGAAGAATGGCAAGTTTTTCTCAAATGAAAAGTGAATGGAGTTCTAATTTCATTAGCACAAATAATGGTTTATTAGTCCAAAAACAATATCTGTCTTTTCGAGTCAGGAATGAATTGTGATTAGGCCAGTATACATTCCATGATACCATAGATTGAATTTCACTAACCTGTCATGGCCAAATCACAAACACACAGCCAATCTAACTTCTCTCCAAAGCAAGTGTACGTGTATAACCAGCCTAATCTTACTAGCAACCTCAAGGATGTTAGTTTGTTGCACAATTTTCTGTAGAACAGAAAAATTCTGGCAGTGTAGTATAATGCTTAAGGAACTGGCCTTGTAACCGAAAGGTTGCAGGTTCGATTCCCAGGTAGGACACTGCCGTTGTACCCTTGAGCAAGGTACTTAACCTGAATTGCTTCAGTATATATCCAGCTGTTTAAATGGATAATATGTAAAATGCTAAAAAGTTGTGTAAGTCGCTCTGGATAAGAGCGTCTGCTAAATGCCTGTAATGTAATGTAATGTAGAACAGATTGCAATGCCCTCTCTCCAGAAATCTCACTGTTTGCTGTCAAGATTATCTGCAAGTCCCTTGAGCTGTGTCTTATCTTATTGCCACTTATGGGGCTTGTAGAGCTCGCAGTCTGTATAGCAACTGAGTGAAACTAATTTGCAGATGTGCGGACTAGGCCGACTTGTAGTATATGATAAGCCACATGACAGTTTTTATTTCACTTTTTTTGACACATTCATACATTGTCTAGATTAGGCCATGTAAAAAAAAAAAGTTGTTGATCGTCCCTGCCCGACATCCGAAAAAGGCCCCGACGACTTTTTTTTAAAAATTTTAATTTTTTTTCGTGACGATGGCCAGAAGTTGCAGCAAACACGGGGAAATCCTATTTCTAAGCCATTTGGATAGAAAATCGTACTCACACCGCACTAGGAGATCCTATCTGATCCACTAGGCCTAACCCTCTATCGACCACCACGCAAAATTGTTAGAGCGCATGTGCAGCATACGGGTTGCTAATGAACAATGCACGCCATCTTTGATCAACAATAGCGAGAGTTCACACATGCGATTGTCTATGGTATATTAACAAAACGTTCTACAACAATGCCTTTTATTGTGCTAACAATAGTCCGTTCTGGGTGCAGTACACCGATTAAAGATTGGTTTGGGTGTTCGGTGAAGGTCGACATTACTTTATCGCAGGTGTTTGATGAATTCAATCAAGGAACATTTATTGACCAAAAATACATGAAACATTACAATCAATATGAGCAAAACTGATGTTGACAGGCTACAATTAAACAGAAGCAATTTGGTCGAGAGACGCAATGTTCTATATATTCTGTCCTCTTAATTTCTCTCTACGGTCCGCTGTACCTGGTGCTTAAATTAAAAAAAATTAAAAAATTAAAAAACCTCCCTCCCTATGACTTTTTAAAAAAGAAAGGACGATCAACAACTTATTTTTTTTACATGGCCTTATTTTAAAGCAGTCTAGGGCAAATTTCATATGAAAAACAGAATTTCAGGCACAAATGCTTTATTGTTTAATGAACCCAGGACTTTTCTCCAGGTTTACTATACCAGTCCTCTAAGACTAAGATCAAACCCTGAAATAATATATACTGTAGCTGGATTTAACAAACATGGTATAAGAAGTTGGACTTGCTGTCATGTGTTATATTCACCCAGAGACAAATCCATTGATACTAATACTGCAGTTGGAGAAAATAGGTTTACAGCATATGAGGCCTTTTAATCTGTGACATGACTCTTCAGTCGGTGTTCATGTGCTCTGTGAAGCCACTGGCGCTGCATATGTGCTCTGTGAAGCCACTGGCGCTGCATATGTGCTCTGTGAAGCCACTGGCGCTGCATATGTGCTCTGTGAAGCCACTGGCGCTGTATATGAGGAGTTTTATCGAGCTGTAATATATTACTGGCAACTTTCAGGTGCCAGTGAAACAAAACTTCAGCCTTCGTAGCCCTACCCTGTTCTCTTCAGTCCCTTTCAGCTATTTTAATAAGTACAGAAACATTATTTACACATCAGGCATTAATAGTGCCTGAATTCCCAGTGGAAGGACTCTTTAGTTTCTGCAGCTTCTTATCGCAGCGCTCTCTCTCTCTCTCTCGTTTGCATGTAATCTGCTTTATTATTCATGCTCATTCACACCATGCAGAATGTTAGCGAAATTTAGCTTTCCTTTGGCGGCGAGTTAGTATCATGGCTGGGATATCTGTAGTGAAGGGGCACATTTGATCAGTGGAGCATTAACACTCATCGCTGCTGTCGGATGTGAGAGAACTAGGCCGGCCCACCTCCCGCTATTGCCTGTCTGCGTAATTGCCCGACTCAACATTACCATGTACCATGCGTAGATGTCCTTTGAAGAATGGAGAAAAAAGGATTGCAATGCAGGGTGGGAAATGAGTATAGAGTAGAATGTCAGTCTGTACCCCCCCCCCCCCCCCCCCCCCACCACCACAGTGGTTTCATGAGAGGGCTCATATGTGATGTGCCTTTTCACAAAGTGTCAGTAGGATCTTGGTTTATTTGAACTGCTTTTCCATGTGTATTCTCATTCCTCCTTCCAAACCGTGCATCTGGAGTTACCTTAAATGGCAATTAAATGTTATGTGTAAGCTTACTGCTGTAAGTCCTTGTGAAAACATGAACGAGTCCAATTGGATCCCTTCTATTTTAAAAATCGTATACGGAAAGGAAAAAAAAAAAGTGCTTCAAATGTGCATTGTTTTAAAACAAAATTTTCGATTGCAGTAATGTATGAAACGGAAACATAAAAGAATCAACATGGCATGTCCTTTTTTAATGCAAGTACAAGTTAAATATGGATTTTGAAAGGTCACCAAATAACTTGTTCAATCGCATTATTTGCGTATGATCGAATTATAAATGGTTTCGGCTTACTGCCATTTGATCTGCAGTTATCCATTATCCTGCATTTGTGTCCATTTGGTTTCCAGTTGTGATTCTCTTGTGTGTCTGGAAATTAATTGTGCTTCCTGCTGTTCATATTTGGAGTACATTACTCTACTTCTACACTGATGTGGAGCCCTGCACAGAGGAAGGGTAACCGGATAGCCCTTTGCAGCACTTTTCAAAATGGATATATCAAAACCGCATCCTCAGATTGGAAGTGAGGCTTGACCCCCTGAACAAAATGCTTGCTGTTGTCTAGCCTGTATTAAGGCAAACGAGTCAAATGCAGGTATTCTGTTCACTGTACTGTAGGAATATCTGCCCTATTGTGGCTCTCAAGAGTATGGCTGGGATTTTCCCCAAGACTGAGATGCCTTTGATGGCACGCAGTGCCAGACTGTCAGTGTCAGCAGCAGTGCCAGACCGTCAGTGTCAGCAGCAGTGCTTTTAATAGTACGGTGTTCATCTTGGGACATGCCTCAGTCCGTGAATACTTCTGCTTCATGCCCGCCTTCTGTCTGTAGGCATCAGGTGTCTGCCATTTCACTTCCAAATGCTCAAAATATTACAGAAAATCTGTCAAATATAACAAATATTCTTATTTATGATCATCATAAAAACGCTCATCTATTTTAAGCTTAAATTAATGTTAACCAAAATGAAGATATGCATGTTGGCAAATATTGTCTTAAACCACATTTTGATCTCTTGTGGAAGTAGAATATGCAATTTGTTTGTTGTTCATCATAAATAAATTAAGTATATAATGATCAATAGCCAAGGTCTTTTCAGAGTGGTATTCTAAATTTAATTACAGCATTGGCGGAAAGGCAGTTAATTAGTTATGGTTAACTTAAATTACATGATTTGTTGGTAACAACCGATGGTGGTGATTTTTATATACTTTCTGCTTCCAGACTCCCTGTGGGCATTTGTATCCATCAATCACTGTCAGCATTGTTCCTGCTGTTTGTTACCAATTATTACCAGTGAGTAGACACCTTGGCTGTCTTATTCTTATATTATTATCTCTGATGTGTGCACCAGTGTGTGCACCAGTGTGTGCATGTTGGTTGCTAAAAACAAATTTAATATACTGGAAGTATTTAATATACAAAAAGTTCCATGTTAAGTAAATTGAACAGTATATCATATCATGTTGGACCCGCCCGATGTCTTCTGCTACAGAACTGCCTGACTTTTGGCAACATACTGTTCACACACACGTGCCCACGCATGCACACATGCACACACACACACATACGCACACACTCACACACCTAGAGATTTTACTTATGTGTTAGACAGACTGGAAAGGAAGGAGGTGGTTGGCAGGCACACACTGCTGGTGGATAGAATCACTTGCCTCCATTTTAAAAGTTTTGGCTTTTACAACTACCAATTGCAACCTCTTTGTAAAGACCATGGTCATTTAAACCTCTCAAACATTCCTTCTGCTGGTTCGAGTTTCAGCCTCATGGAACCAAGAATTCGGATGTCCTCTCTTTCTGAATTGGTTTCATCTTTTTTTACCCAGTTAAACCAAAATTACACAGTGGCCTGTATTTGTTTAAATTCCATAATGTGGAGTCATGTTATTTAGTAGATTGCGAAAATGTGCCTACATAGAATAAACCATGTCAAGCATATTTTCATTGCAGTGATGACCATAATGATTTTAACATATGTGACCCACCGTGGTAAAACGTTCACAATGTCAGAACATGTGTTTTGGAGTTATTTACACGTTGAGATATTTAAAATGATGCATCATACGCTACAATCAGGAAAATAATGAAGACGTTATGGCTTGTTGGATGTTGCTATTCCTTGAAAGTAAGTTCTTAGAAAAAAGGCTATTGAAGCTTCGAAACTTTTCCCTACACATTTTCAATGAAAACCAGCAATAGGCATGCATTTAGAAAAACAGAAGCTAAGTAAAATGGCCACACATTAATAGTGCTGCACTGTAGGAGAGATTCAGTGCTGAACAAGGTTAATACATAAACGTGAATATTAATATTTAGATAAAATATAATGAAATATAAACAATAATAAAACTTCAGACTGTAAAACATTTACTATGGATAGAGATGCAAAACTAAAAGTGAAATATGGAAGTAAGACACAAGATAACATTATCTAGATAAATTAAATCATGGTTTTATTTGGTTGACTGCAGTGAAAAGAACAATAGATGTCAATGTGTTTGCACCTAATGATGATGGCTGTTCAAGTAAGTATGCAAAACTAGATTTTGATAACAATTGCTACTCTTATAACATGATTAGTCACACCTAATGATGACGGCTCAGTGTTTCCCACAGGATTTTCTGAAACTGTGGTGGGTGGACCTTGAACTGTCTAGAGGGGTCCGGGGGCATATTGTCTTAAACCACATTTTGATCTCGTGTGGAAGTAGAATATGCTAAATGTATCAATTTGGTGCTCTTAGAGATTAACATTTTAAGACTAGATCCACAATTTTTTGTTATTGGAACATCGGGAATGGAACATGTAAAATAAATACAATTTTGGTTAGCTGACTTTTTTGGATAGACAGCTAGCTAACATGCACAAACGTAGTCTGATGAAAAATGTTCATAAAGTTATGGTCAGCTTACAAGACTATACAGAAACTACCACAATGCATGTTAACCTGTTCTGCCAAAACCTGCAGCCCTGTGGGGCTGAACTTGAAAACTAGCCTACAATAAAGAAATAAAAAAAAAAAAACAAGTTCAATAAATACTTGTTTATTGAAAAGAAAGAATCGGAATCTGATTGGCTGGCTATTAAATGTTTGCTACCTTGATTCTTCCTTTTCGTCTTCTCTAGGCTATGTCTTTTCTTAGTAAACAAAGTATTTTTAAAAGCTAGATCCTGTTATATGACATGGAAGCCAAACAAGTTGGGAAATGCCAGAGATGGTTAAAAATTGAGAGACTACTCTGAAGAGAAATGGGGGAAACTCTGTCCTGAACACAACAGGTTGCGTTACATTGTGCTGATATCTCCCTTGAATAACGCCTGTATTATCTTCCACGAGATACTACAATATACATAAACTAGTATATATTTTATTTTGTTTTGCTTCTCAAGTTAGCAAGTGAGATAACATTAGCTTAGTTGCGGCTAAAATGTTTTATAGCCGCTAGCTTGCTAGCTAAAGTTGTACAAAGTTGTTACATTAGCTGTGAAATTAATATCGTAACACAGTCGAGAGCTTGACTCGCTTAATGCTTGAACAATATATCCATTATAGTGTAGGCTACCACAGAGGGCTTAACTTTCACAAACATACCAACCTCTGTCTCGGAGATGCACTTGCGTATTTGTGTGACTGTCTATGCATGCACATTTGTGTGAGGCAGGGGGGAGGGGCAGCGAGTAGAGTGATGAGAGCCAGAGAGGCGGTTTTTTTTCTCTTCAATTTTTATTTTTGATATCTTTTTTTGATCAATTTGAAACTGTGGCGGTAGAGATTAAATTGTGGCGGGCCGCCACAGTTTAATACATTAATGGGAAACACTGCGGCTATTCGCATAGGTATGCAAAACTAGATTTTGATAATAAGAGCTGAACCATGAACACCTGTATAACTACACCTAATGTTCATGGCTGTTCAAATCGGTATGCTAAACTAACCCGGAGAACTCTTTCAACGTCATCTGTCCTGACAACACCAGGATCCCTTTCTTCCTTGTTGTTATGCATAGAAACACCTTTGTTTTCCGTAAAATGTCCCATCATACCAATGTCAAGAATTATATCCTCCCAGCCCAATTCAGAATCTTCCTCTTCTGCAAAATAATCCATAATCAAGCTCTCCCACTGAATGCTGTCCAATTACACCAGTTATGTGCATGTTGATTGAGAGCATTAACCAAATTCTTGCCATTGGCCATGGTGAACTACAAAGTGATTATTTCCAGTACAGGATCCCGCTGTGTTTATCTTTAGGGAAGTAACATTCAGATACTGCGGCGTCAGAGTGGGGTTAACCTAATGGGGATGAAAGCGTATGCTGCGCGTCGCCAGGGGCCACATCGCCAGGGGTCACATCGCCAGGGGCCACATGTATAAACAGTGCTGAGCAGAAAAATGCCCTTAGAAAGCCGCGTAAGGGAGTTTCCACGCAGAAATTCAGATGTATAAAATAACACGTGCTGTGAGAATCTGCGTACCTCTGTGCACGCTGGACACCATATGTACGCAATGTTTGGCGGCAGTGTGATATGGTGACATAGTGACCGAAAGGCAGAGGTAGAAAAAGCAAAACGTTTTTTAAGCAGATTTACGACTTTCACCCTGAGCATTCTTTTATGCGTTATTTTACTCATGAGTTTTATACATGTTGCCCCAGATGTTTCTCTCTTCTGGGCTCTGAGCCAATCATGGAGCAGTTCACTTTTACAAAATGTTATGTGCTTTATTTACAACTTTTTCAATTGTGGTAATTAAACATGGTAGCGTTTTTTCGCTCAACACCAACTTGCATCTTGATGTCATTCATGGATTATTATAACACTTGGGCAGAGGTGGAACGTAATGAAGTACAGATACTCCATTACTGTACTGAAGTACGTTTTTCACATATCTACGTATAGCTACTATTTATTTTGTCTGGGACTTTTCTCTTTTACCCACTACATTTTAAATCAAAAATCGGTACTTTCTACTTACTACATTTCTAAAACAGTGTCGTTACTCTTTGCTTATCGCGTTTTTGAAAAGAAACATTTTCGTCCATTCAATTTCATTTATTTAAATGAAGTGGAACCAAGGAAGCGGAACCAAGTCGACTAATATGCGGATTACGTATTGGTCGACTTATTACGTATAAGTCGTATTGGTCGACTTATTACGTATATAATTTTTTTTTTTTATATGCGTCTTCCTTCTCGGACCGTTGCTAGGCTGCTCATTGCTGACTCTCTTGTAGCTGAAAAGAGTGCAGACAGGGACCATCATTTGTTGCAGTACAGATAAATATTTAATCATGTATGGTTGAAGCCATTCACCATCCATGGCGAACTGTTCGAAATTCTTGGTACAAAAAACAATTCCTACAGATTACCCTGTCTCCTGTGCCTGCCCAAACAGCACAAGATCCTATCATTCAACAATTCATCTTCGGAATCTTAACACACGTCGAGGTAATTTATTAACTAACATGAGGCGCGCCAGCTCGCTACACTATGGATGTTTTTTTTCTTTTTTAGCCAGATAACGTAGATCAGTAGTTCTCAAACTCGGTCCTCTGGGACCACTGTGTATGCTGGTTTTCGTTCCAACCACAATTGCAATCCCAAAATTCTAACAAGCTGTTATTTTTTCTTAATTAGGTGCTTTTCATGTTGAGAGGGATTATTTACCCACTTAAGACTGGAGTTGGGGGTAATGCATTACTAAAGTAATGCGTTACTGTAATAATATTAGTTTTTTGGGTAACGTAGTAATATAACGCATTACTATATAATATACTATTTTCAACCAAATATTGTAGGCTACGTTTCATGCTGCGTTTGATATGCTAAGGCTATTTTTTACGAAGAACTCTCCAATCGATTAATAATCCTTGGCAGTGCGGAAGTAAAGTAAGTTGTCAGTCTAACTCAGGGGTGGGCAACTCCAGGCCTCGCGGGCCGGTGTGTATGCATGTTTTTACTGCCACCAGTTACCACGGCTCAATCAGCTAATTAGTCATACACACAATCACGATTCACTCGTCAATTACAGAACGATAAAACGCTACAATACACGCATACCGGCACAAGAACATTCATCAGCTGCTGTTCATATCGCGGATATGTAGATTAAAATATCAGATCATGTAAACGATTGGGCTAATTAAATAATTGTTAACTGGTGGCAGCAAAAACCTGCATACACACCGGCCCGCGAGGCCTGGAGTTGCCCACCCCTGGTCTAACTCAATCGTGTGCAGTTCAATGAACACAACATGGCAGCTGCACGGGCTATTTTTTATCCTTTACATTTCAATAGGCTGCATTATTAAAATGGGATTTAATGTAATTCATTAATTTGATTAACTTTTCATATTTGTCAATGTCGTTTTAAAAGCAACATTGTGAACACCCTGTTACTACGTGTCAATTGAAACAAGCTGAATACGTTTAAGAAGGTTAAAGCTATTTTGCATATGTCTTGTCTGTTAAATTAATCTCAGTCAACTCTAATGTTTGTGTGAAGTGCCCTCATGAGGATTTTAACAAAAGTGCAAAGCATTGTGAGAATGCAAGAACAAATACGGGTAGACTTTTATTTTATCGGTTGCTATAGGCCTACTGGCTAGGAAGATGATACATTTTTCAATCGTTTTGTAAAACAATCTACAACATATTTCAACAACATTTTCTAATGATTATGTAAGGTTAAATGGTCCTAATAATCAGACTTCTGAAAGGGGAATAATTAACACTGATTTAAGTGATTTTATGACAGAGTAACGCAAAGTAATATAACGGGTAATATAACGCATTACCTTAATTGTAAAGTAATATAGTAATATAATGGTTTACTTTAAAAAAACTAGTAATATACACTACTCACAAAAAGTTAGGGATATTCGGCTTTCGGGTGAAATTTCAGGATGAACCTAAAATGCACTATAACCTTTACAGGTGAAATTAATTTGACCTTCTCTAAACTTTTGAATGCACATGTCCAACTATTCAATGTTTCAGTACTTTTTGCACAACTTGCTGTTCTCTAACAAGGAGCTGAACGGCAAAATTCACAACAGGTGTTTGATCCATGAATCGACCAATAAATTTCCTGGTTCAATTAGAATTGGTATTTAAACAGTCCTCTTCATCATGCTGTTCACATTTTGACATCATGAGACCAAGACGACACCTAACAATTGATCAACAGTACCTCGCCATTGCGAGGCTTCAAACAGGATGTTCTCAGAGGGAAGTGGCCACTGAGCTTAGAGTGTCACAGAGTGTCATCAGCAGGTTGCAACAGAGATACAGAGAGACTGGAAGAGTCACAGAAAGGCATAGAAGTGGACGTCCTTTGGCCACATCCCACACTGATGACCGCTTCATTGTGAACAGTGCCCTGCGGAACCGGATGATGAATGCCACTCAACTCCAGGCACATTTAAGGGAGGTGAGAGGCACCCAAGTGTCACGTCAGACCATTCGAAACCGTTTACATCAGCGTGGTCTGCGTGCTAGACGACCTGCAAGGGTACCTGACCACACCACCAGGCACAGGCGTCATCGTCTTGCATGGGCCAGGGAGCATTTACGCTGGACGAGGGACCAGTGGGCCTCAGTGCTGTTCTCTGATGAAAGTCGATTCACGTTGAGCAGAAATGATGGCCGCCAACGATGTTGGAGACGTCAAGGAGAGCGCTATGCATCAGCCACTGTTGTCACCAGACGACCCTTTGGTGGTGGCGGTGTTACAGTGTGGGCAGGTGTGTCTAGTCAATACAGAACTGCCCTACACTTTGTGAATGGTACAGTGACAAGCCCATACTACCTGAATAACATCATTAATCCAGTCATTGTGCCCCTGCATGAACAACACAGGCCTAATTTCATCTTCATGGACGACAATGCTCCAGCTCATCGAGGTCGCATCTTTAGGGAAAGGCTGCTGGAGACTGGGGTACCTCAAATGGAGTGGCCTGCACTTTCTCCAGACCTGGAAAACCTATGGGATCAGCTGACTCACCGTGTAGAGGCTCGTAACTCTGTACCCCAGAACCTCAATGACCTGAGGGCCGCCCTTCAAGAAGAGTGGGATGCCATGCCTCAGCAGACAATAAGTCGACTTGTGAACAGCATGAGACGTCGTTGTCAAGCTGTAATTGATGCTCAAGGGCACATGACAAGTTATTGAGACATTGACATTTTTGTTGTGGTATACCCACCACTGTTGTTGGCTTTTGTTTCAATAAATTGTTTGAGATGAGGAAATCACCATTGCATGCTTCTACTTAAATGCCCTACTTTCATGATACGTATAATATCACTGTAGCGTGAACTTACATTTTCCATAAATTTCACCCGAAAGCCAAATATCCCTAACTTTTTGTGAGTAGTGTATATACAGTACTGTGCAAAAGTCTTAGGCACATGTAAATAAAATCCTTAAGGCGAATATCCTTTCAAAAATAATTAAATTAAAAGTTTCTAAATATCAAACAATTCACTACAAAGAACAGTAAACTATAAAAAAACAGAATCAAATCAGTATTTGGTGTGACCACCCTTTCCCTTTAAAGCAGCATCAACTCTCTTCGGTACAGTGTTGTTCAGTTTTATAAGAAAATCAGCTGGTAGATTGTTCCAAGCATTTTGGAGAACTTGTTCTTCTGCAGAATTTGGCTGTCTCGCTTGCTTCTGTCTGTCCAGGTAATCCCAGACAGCCTCGGTGATGTTGAGAACAGGCCTCTGTGGAGACCATACCATCTGTTGCAGAACTCCTTGTTCTTCATTTCTCTGACGAAAGTTCAATTAAGTTTTTGGAAAATCAATGTTTGGAAATCTACAATTTGCTCTTTTCTACTGACACACTAATGCAGAAGACAAAAAATAAACATTTAAGAAAAAATCTACATAAAAAATCTAGGGTGCCTAAGACATTTGCACAGTACTGTATATATTATAATTTTCAAGTAACGCCCCCAACTCCCAAGACACATCATGTCAGAAATAGCTATGCATGCCATGAAGAATAAAGTTCCCATATTCCTACTGTGCTTATTGGGCTATATTGCAAATGGGTCTTTTTTTTTTTTTAACTGATCAAATTAAAGACTGGGGTGAATCAATTGGCTCATAAATAGGTAGTTGAACATGTGTGTTTTTAAGTTCCCTCATCATTTGTTCCTTAAATCGTTATCATTTTATTTGTCTTTTTTTCATTATTTATCAAATGGTTCGTTTTAGTGGCCATATATCCACAATTTCACCAATTAGGAGCCTATTGATTCACCTCAGTCTTTAATTTGATCAGTTAAAAAATGATTTTTTTTTGCCCCTCTTTTTGTAATTATTTGCAATATAGCACAATGAGAATATTGGACTTTTATTATTCATGACATGCATAGCTACTTCTAGCATAATGTGGCTTAAGAGGGTAAATAATCCCTCTAAATATGACAAACACCTAATTAACTATAACATTCGATTTTCATGTTATTCATGACATCATAACGTATTACCTATACTACCTATATCCCTAAATACCTCGCCTCAGATGACTACTTTTACTTTTGATACTTAAGTACATTTAAGAGCATGTACTTTGATTTAAGTATAAATTTCCAAGTGGTACTTTAACTTTCACCTGAGGATTTCTATATGTGGGTATTTGCACATTTACTTAAGTAAGGGATTTGTGTACTTCTTCCACCTCTGCACTTGGGCATCTGCTGTCAAGCGTCCACGTAAGCTAACATGTAAGTTAACACATGGGCTCTCCTTAGAATCTTGGTGGAGTAACAAACTGCATTTTTAGCATTTTTAACATGTTTGCCGATTGCATTTCAGTTCAACATTTCAGTGAATTGTAGTTTATATCTCAAAAATTGCAATTATGTTTAAAAAGAAAAAACAAATTTGATATATGGGCCAATTTTTATTGGATTTTGGCGTGACATCCACCTTCACTAGTGATGGCGGGTCACATATAGTATTTTAAAACATCTATGAAAATAAAATGCCAGTGGAGTGATCAAGCTTTGCTTCATGGTACAGCAGAAATGTATGGGAATATGAATGTGTCCCCACAAATACAGAAAATTCCAACAACTATTTAAATAACACTGACCGCAAATAATGTGTGCAATCAGACGTCACTTAAAAAGGCTGACACTAAGTGCTTTAATCCTCTCTGACAGAAAAATTGCAGTTAGTGAAAAATGCACTCATAAAGCAAGATGCCTTCATATTCAGCACATGTGCCCTAATAGATCTAATGCTTCATGGTGTAAACATGTAAAGGAGCCAATTTACTTTGTTATTCAACATGTAACATATCTTTATGCATTAAAGGCCACATGCATGTTCGAAATAGGGTCATTTGTGTTGTTATCATTGACTTTGGAGGGTGACTGATTTGATGGCAGTTCTGTGTGAATCTGATGTGGGTGGGGTGGGGGGTATGATTTATTTCCAGATAATGCAGATTAGTAAATACAAATGATAAATATTATAAGCATGTTTCAATAAAGTGTTTGGCCTCCAGCTTATCCGACAGTGATGAAGTGCACTAACATAACAATTTTGCCTCAAGACCTTTTCTGCCAGAACCACACCACCCAGTCCTCTGCTCTGTGAATCTCCTGCAATGCTGAAGTTCTGTATGCCACTAAACTCCAAATGCTTTATGAATGCAGCTGGCTAAAATGTTTAAAATGGCTTGATAAATGTATTTAACACGATTGCACTTTTCAACCTGGTGCCGTCACCAGGATTGAGAGGAGGGTCTGCAACCGCATTCTAATGCCTCTTGCCCTATCCCATGGTTCATCATTATCATATCCACAGGAACTCCTCAGAGGCCCAGGGCAAAGAACCATACACAAATTTCTCCACTTACCATGCTGGCCTTGTCCTACAGAAGCAAATCCATTCATTAATCCCTGTCAACAAACTGGGCGGGTTTCCTTTATTTCTTCCTTTGTAGATCTCCTTTGCTTGAACTCGCATCTTTGCCACAGGGAACGGGGCACGCTCTCTCCAGAACCGTAATCTCCTCTTTAGCTTGCAATCTTTTATTTCCCTTTATTAAAAAAGAAAAGAAAAAAAAAGCTACTCAAAAGGTGAACTTTCAGTTGCCTCGGTTACCGGTGCATTCTGTGGCTCTGCGGAATGGTGTTCTGTGATGTGATGAGGGAGGTGTCAGTCTCCAGACTCAAATCAATTTTGATTGTTTGTTCCAGGACTCGACTGTCTGAGTGATAAACAAGTGTTATGTCTCACCCGGTGTAGGGTGTAGTTTGTCGTCAGCACCGTGCTCTCAAATGTCTGTAGGGTACGGTTAAATCGGTGTCTTATCACCTGGATTACTGATGTTTCACAAGTTCAGTTGATAATTTTGTTATTGAATGTGTGGTCAGATAGAGGCAATGGACATATTGACATCAGCCAGATTCACCCTTTCTGATGTGATGCAACCATATGTGTATTAATTAATTAAATGCATAAAAGCATGTTTTTGACATAACTTCATGTACTAAAAGTACTAAGTATTATAAAATATTCACAGAAGTACTCATGTGATCATGAAAAACGGTTAATCTAAATCATATTTAAATATTAGTTATTTGACAAAGAGAATGCTGCTGCATGTGATAAACATATACAGTGCCCTCCACAATTATTGGCACTCCTGGTAAAGATGTGTAAAAAGGGTTATAAAAAATTTACCGTTTGGTGAATTAGTTTAATCTCACACTGAAAAAATGAGAAAAATCCAACTTTTAATTGAAGCAAATTTATTAATCCCTCATCAAGAAATAATAATTTTTAACAAAACCATGTGTGCCACAATTATTGGTACCCCTGCATTTAATACTTTTTACAACCTCCCTTTGCCAATAAAACAGCACTGAGTCTTCTCCCGTAACATCTAATAAAGTTGGAGAATACAGAGCAAGGAATCTGAGACCATTCCTCGTTACAGAATCTCTCCAGATCATCCAGAGTCCTAGGTCCTCTCTTGTGCACTTTCCTCTTCAGCTCAGCCCACAGGTTTTCAATAGGGCTTAGGTCAGGGGACTGAGATGGCCATGGCAGAAGCTTGATTTTGTGTTTAGGTTACCATTTTTGTGTTGATTTGGATGAATGTTTTGGATCATTGTCCTGCTGGAAGATCCAACGACGACCCAGTTTTAGTTTCCTGGCAGAGGCAGCCAGATTCAGATTTAAAATGTCCTGGTATTTCATGGAGTTCATGATGCCATGTACCCTAACAAGGTTCCCAGTGCCTTTGGAGGAAAAACAGCCCCACAACATCACGGAACCTCAACCATACTTTACAGTGGGGATCAGGTTATTTTCAGTATAGCCATCCTTCTTTTTACGCCAAACCCACCTTGAGTGTTGGTTGCCAAAAAGCTCAATTTTTGTTTCATCTGACCATAGAACACGGTTCCAGTCAAAGTTCCAGTAGCGTTTAGCAAACTCCAGGCGCTTACGTTTCTGGTGACATGACAGGAAAGGCTTAATTTGTTGGCATGGAGGTGACGTCTAATGATAGTTTTAGAGACTTGATGACCCCAAGATGCTACTTTCCTCTGTAATTCTCCAACAGTGATCCTTGGGGATTTTTTTGCCTCTCTTACCATCCTCCTCACTGTGCATGGGGAAAAATTTAACTTGGGTCCTCTTCCAGGCAAGTTTGTAACAGTTTCAGTTGCTTTGAACTTTTTAAGTATTGCCCTAACAGTAGATATGGGCATTTTCAGGTGAGTAGCTATTTTTTTATAGCCATTCCCTGACTTATGAAGCTCAACACACTTTTCCCTCATTTGATTTGTGTGTTCGCTTATCTTTTCCATGTTGATGTATGAATAAGGGAATATGGCCTCTGTGTCACCTCATATTGTGAAACAGGAAGTCATGGAGTACTTCTTGAAAGTTCGTAAACACTCTGATCAACTTTAAAAAATAAAATATAAATGGAAAAAATGCTTATATTTTGTTCATAAGAATTTCTAAGGGTGCCAATAATTGTGGCACACGTGGTTTTGTTAAAAATAATTCTTTCTTGATGAGGGATTTTATTTTCTCAGAATAAATGTTCATAAACTTCAAAGGTTGGATTTTTGTCATGTTTTAAGTGTGAGATTAAGCTAATTCACCAAAAGGTGAATTTTTTATAACCATTTTTACTCATCTTTACCAGGCGTGCCAATAATTGTGGAGGGCACTGTATATGACACATAAGCTTGGCTTGGATTTGAATCATACTGAGTCCACTTCCTGCAAAATGTTTAGAGCTTCTGAGCACACATTTCAATGGCCTACCTTCCCGATTGAGTCTGTTTGCTTAGCTCATTAAGCTAGGACTCTCATTATGCTGTCAAATGATATTACATATTAAAATGTACCAACCGGTTCAAAACATTTTGTGTTCCTTCCTTCCAGTTATGCTGTATTCAAAGGTGTTCAGAAGAAGGGAATTGCTTAGGAGAAAGGCCCTGTCTTTCAGTAACATGCTGTATAGTCACAGACACACTGCGTGCTTCTATGTTAGACACATTGAAAAGGACGGAGGTATGCAGTTGGTTGGCAGGCACACACTCCTGGTGCAAAGACTTCCTTGTCTCCATTTCAAAAGTCATTGCTCATTTATTTTCCATTTCACCCACATTTACTCTCATTTCTTAAGGTCAAAACAGTTAGCAGGATGGCTGTATTTTCAGCTGTCTGTCTCATTCATATATTATCTAGCTATTTCTTGATAGTTCTCCAAAAGGAAAATGTACTTTTCCTTTTTACATACACAGACAACACACACACAGCAGTACAAAGTGCTATATGAAGTTTCCATTATCAAGATGTATGAAACGTTAATGGTGCCCGATATAGCATTACTGTCATAGCGCTTACATTATCCAGCGCTGGACTTCATCCAGTTATGTAGAAACTTGGCAGGTGGCATACATGTCATCCAAATATAGAGTGCAGGAAACAATTTCCATTCATTATGACAATTTATACTCATGCACAGAATTGGTGAACTGGCTCGTTTGACAAAATGATGATGGACAGTACGCCGTTCATATGGAGGGATATTTCAGCTTTTGTTATGGAAGGGATAATGGCTTTCAGGTTTTTTTGGGAGACAGCACTGGCCAGGCATGGTACACTTGGGCACGGCGATTAGAAAATGAGACAGGCATAACATTTCTCGCATCGACAGTCTTGCCTTGACACTGTTCACCTGTATTTAGGAAGTAGATGCTGATCATGGTCTACATCTCCGTGACATTCTCTCTGAATTGCCCACCCTTCTAATGCATGCATTGTGCCTGGACTCATAAATATTTACAGTGAGCCTATGGCGAAGAAGACAGAATAATGTCATGTAGTGTAATGGGAAATGTAATTTTGTTTTTAGCATTATATAAGCGACCAGCTTGGCTAGCTGTTTCTCGTCTGTGAGACGTGCTTTAATCCCTATCTTTTTAAACAAAGGAAAATAAACTACTTGTGCAAAGCTTCATCCATAACACGTTACATTCAGGGAGAAGGCTGTTGGGCAGTAAACCTGGCATCCCATAGATCATTCAGAAGAGCCACACAGTCAGTCGACACAAGACAGCAGAGAGGCTGGCCTTATCATTTTCCCTTTTCATATCTTCTCACCTCACATCTGTCATTTCTTTATGTTGATTTTATACCTCTCATATACATATAACATATTTAATTTCTGATTTTATTTTAAATATAGCGTGAGCCACCAGCTGCCTTGCTGAAAGGATCCAATAAACTAAACCTTTTTGGTTGATATTTTATTCCACCTGTAAACAAGAGCATTTTCCTTGCATGTTAATGATCTCGGTAAAGAGGAGAAATCATATTAAAGGAATGCAGAATGATGTAATCAAAAACAGGCGCGTACTGCATTGAAAGCAGCATTGGGAACGGGTGGAGAGCAGGCGTGCGTGCTCAGACATAGCTGTGCTGGGTGCTGGGGAGAGGGTCGAGAGGGAAGCCCTGGGACATCATTCAGCTGCCAGAGGACATGAGCAGGCAGGGCATCAGACGGCTTGTTGCGGGAGTTTGCTGCAGCGTTCACCGGGAAGCTTTCACACAATTCCCTGTCTGCTAATGCCCCCCCCCCCCCCCCCACCCCCTCCCCTCCAACGACCACCAGCTGAGCCCTCTGCAGTACAATACCAGGAGTGAAATGCTGTGTGGGATGACGGCACGCATACAAACACACAGATGAGGTTGCGGCAATTTTCTAAAGTCCGGTGTACATTCTTTTTTCAGTGTTTCTCACAGAATTGAAATTCCGCCACAGTTGTGGGAGTCTGAGACTCACTGTCTAATCGGTCTGTCCTGTCTTGAGGATTAGAGTGGCCCTTTTTTATGAAAGCAGGTATGCTCCTCTCAACAGCGTGTATTAAAAGTGTGAGATCAGTCACGGAATGCATGGCTGAAAATTGTATATGAGTGTGTGTGTGTAGTGTGTGTATGTCCACGCCAACGTGCACGCATTTGCGTGTATCTCGTACGGAGAATTACAATGTCGTACTCATATTTCATTTTTCATATTTGAATTTGCTTTAGGGTTTGTATTTTTAAATGTAGCTTGCATTCCGCTTTAGAAAATAGTCTTTATATTTAAAATAGGATGACATTTTTAAACCTCTAGCACATCAGTGTTAGAGCAGAGAATACTTCACCAAGGATCAGCTCTTTTTTTAGTTCCAGCTCATAGATTTGCAATATCTTAATTGCTGTGAAACAGCTAGTTGTAATATTAGAACAAGGAGAATGAAGTAAAACATTAATGCATTTTCAAGAAGCTGCACTGAACTTTTTTTTTTAAACATTTTACTCAAATAAAATGGCTTTCTGTGATCAAATTATTATTTCTCTCAATGTCTATGCAGAATGCAGAAAGCGCATGGTCTAACGCACATGGTGCAAGTGCAAGTCGAAGTTAACTTTTGCTAGTTAAACGGCAGGTCATTTGAGCGCAAGTTCAAATGGGCTGACCTTAGTCTGTCTATTAATAATAGGTGTATCTTGGGCGTAATATGCAATAAACCAATCAGAGTGTCATCTCCCATTCCCTTTAAAAGCCACCTGCGTTTGCACCTTGGCGGATTGCTCATATAATGGTGGATTTAGCAAGACTTTCAGAAGAGAGATTTACCTCTGACAAAACAGACCAGGGGCATCATTTATTAAAAGTACTTTAGATCAAATTTGATCTTACGTAGAAAATCACATCAAATTACATCAAATTTCAACGTGACTCCATTTGACCGTGGAAACGGTCGTAGCTCCACGTCTACACTTGACGTACGCAAATTACCTGCTGGTTATGCCAAAGTATTGCAGGCTTGTGAGCCGCACGTGAACGCTTATTGGTGTTGAAAATTAAACTTTCTATTAAATGTATGTGACCAGTTCGCCCTAGGGCACAATTACAGTGCTCATTCACATGAAGTTAATTTCAGATTTATAGACGTACATACGACAGATGTACGCTATTGTAAACAAGTGCAGCCAATTTTATAAATAATGCTTATGTCAATTTAAAGAAATGCTCTGACGTGAAAGTTAAAGATGACGTCCAAGTACTTTTTTTATAAATAAGGCCCCTGCTCTTGCGCGAGGTGCATGAACTTGAAGAGGAAGAAGACATGAAGTTAATTTGCTATTTGGGTGGGTGCTGGACGGGAAAATGACAACTGCGTCGGTCTGAAAGCAGACAGTTTTGTTTGGGTTAGCACCGCTTAGCGCCGAGTGGGTACTCTGGTGCAAATTTGAAAATGTTATGAAAATGTCAGTGGCGTTTTTATATTAGGGGCAGGTGGGGCAGTGCCCCACCAGACGTGGCGCTGTTGTGCAAGATACTCGTAACATCTGAACGTTGTGGCAAAATGTATTTTATATTTAATACAAAACAGTGATTCATAAACTTGACTCACACTCCTTATAGTGCTGTTTTTGAGTAGTTTCCTTTGTGTGTACGTGTGTGCTCATGCTGCGGACTGCGCTCCCTGTCCTATGTCTGTGCTGTGGGGCAGCGGAGCACTCTGCCCCACCGTTCCTAGGGAAACAACGTGAGCGTGATCTGCGTAAGCAGGGAAAACCTGCCGCAAATTATATTGAGCGGAGGGGCAGAAATGTTTTTGCCCCTACTAATTCTGCCTAGCAACAGGTGGCGAAAAATAATAAATGTTAAGTTAACGTCGTTAACGTGGGCTGACGTGACCAGGAAATAAACATAAACAAAGCCAATTCAGTGTGTGTATCGCTAATGCTAGCCAGCTAAAGTTTTCAATTTGTTTGATTTTATTTTGTCATAGGTTTTGTTGTTTGTTTTTAAAGCTTTGAATGGGCTGGCACCTCTGTACTTAGCTGAACTTTTACATTGTCATACCCCAGCTAGAGCACTGAGGTCGGCAGATCGGCTGCTGCTGGATGTCCCCAGGACTAGGCTAAAAACCAGAGGTGACCGAGCCTTTGTGGCGGCTGCCCCTAGGCTCTGGAACAGTTTGCCTTTGCATATTAGATCTGCCCAGACCCTAGAGGTTTTTAAGTCCTTATTGAAAACTCACCTTTTCTCCTTGGCTTTCAATTCAGGTTGAGCTAGACACCCTTTTATTGTATTTTTATGTGTATTTATTTTTTATATTTTATATTTTTTTATTTTTTTATTTTTTCTCTTACTGTATTGTATTACGTGTACTGTTTTTGTAACCTACTGTTTATTGACCTGTACAGCACTTTGGTCGACCGTTGGTTGTTTTAAATGTGCTCTATAAATAAAGTTTGAGTTGAGTTTGAGTTGAGATAAGTGTCAAGTTTGCGCATATAAAATACGTTTTTTCCAACTTTTTGAAGGTATACAGGCGTATAAGGTAATGATACAGGAAATCTAGTCTAACGCATTTTTAAAAACTTTTTCCAACATAATTTAATCGCTGCAATCACACTTTCTTTTTCCCTCTCTCTGATATTCTCTCGATTTCTGAGGCCGTGGGAAAAGCAAGTAGCGCATTAGGACTGTAGCCTAAGTTATGATCTAAAAATCGCGCTTTATGACAACGAAGCACCTTGCTGAATTTGTTACACACTCATTATTATGTGAAAAGCTAAATACATGAATATATTAAGTAAACTTGAATCAGACAAATAACTGGTGGCTAGTGATTTCAATAGATTATGTTATACACGGTTTTTGGTGAATTTATAGTTTTGCAGGCGTGAAAATAAGGGCAGCTCTCTCCAGAGGTTGATACCTGTTTACCTTTTTGAAGTTTATTTAACCCTATAGACTTCACCCCTAGTATTTGAGACGCATGCGACTCAGTTACAGTATTCATGTTCATCTGAAAATAGAAACTACAGCTTTAAGAAAACCCCGAAAATTTTGACGCAGTATTTTTTTAAAGGGTAGCCTCTTGCGAAAACCGCAGCTTCTCCAGTTACACTGCCGTGCAATAAATTAGGAGGGTGCTATTAGTAGCCCACAGCACTTACGACCTTCCTCTGGCTACAGCCACAGACTGTAAAATGCATCAAATGCACCGTTTATACACGCTAAGAAAATCATGTTGATGTATAGAAACAATAATATTTTTTTAAAACGTTGTACAAATGAGTATTCGCCGTTTTCCCTTGCTTACTGTACTATATACAGTACCTGATCCACTTTCGGTTTAGAAGACACCTCATTTTTTGCTCAAAAATCTCTCGTATAAATATGTTTAAGAAACCAAGTACTTACCAGTATATTCAGCTACAGCTGTTTTCTCATGAACCCTGAAGAGTTTATCTTGTTATATTTCGCCAAAGTCCCGTACAGTCGACATTTCCGCAGTGACCACCCCTCGCACTGAGGGCTGAAATAAGTTGCTGTACTTGTGTGAATACACACGCGCTTTCGTACGTTCTTTTTTAAACGTATTTAACCCTATTTACTTTGGCCCTTTTGAGGCAATGTCCTCCTGGTTTCTACTAGTTTTATTTAAATGTCAATATCTAAAAAAATATTCCCTGCAAAATCCATGGTTTTAAGTTTGAACTGAAGAAGAAGCTGTATCATTCAGAAATTTGCTACAGAATACATTTATTTCAGAATAGTCACATACAGTATATATATAATAACCATAACATACGTCGCCTAATGTATCTAAAGCAATACAGTTCAGTTTTGAAATCTTTCTGCTCCCTGGCACTTAGGCCTACAGCGCAGCCCATAGCATATACCTACCGTAGACTAATTGGCTATCTTTATTTTTTTTATGGTGACATCATACAAAACTGCCCCTCCAGAAATGTCATGCTAAAATCGTCACTGTATGGGTTCTATCCTACACTCAGTAATAAGTTAATTTGCAATTTAATCCTCACATTTTGTTCGAGGTTAATTTGACCCCATGTAATGTTTGATGTTTCTTAAAGGGGAACGCTGGGCTATTTCTTAAACTTCTGTATCAATTTTATTTAATGTGAGTTTTGAGGCTTACCGCACTTGAACTGCGCCTCCCGGTTCCCTTGTTTCCAGCTTGTTTCCAGATGCACTGCGTCGCACTGATCTACGTCAGTGGTGGTTAATTCCAGCTGCAGGTCTATACTGTATACTGGAAGGTTCAAAATTGATCAGATTCGCTGATAGATTTCTATAGATTCTATAGATTTCTGATAGAAGTCTGATATGACTAAAGGGATGCCATCCTCATTATCTTCAGGTTCTTCCGAGTTCGACGATGTATAATTTAGCTATGAGAATCGAAAACATTGTATATAATATTGCAGTCAGAAGTTTCCGAAATTGTACCTTCAGCCACACCTTACTGCTGTCGGCTATCCAAACTCACCACGCCCCTCAAAGTCTCATAATATTGAAATTGTAGCATTCTCTCTGATTCAGGAGGAATAATTTCTAAAATAAGTATGTCTATGGCTGTGACTGAAAATGCTTCGGAACATTTTGACTGCAATATTATATACAATTTATTCGATTTTCATAGCTAAATTGTACATCGTCGAACTCGGAAGAACCTGAAGATAATGAGGATTTATCTGAACAATATTCGGGACTGTCTGCTGTTGAAATGAAACAAATTGTTTTGACTAATGTATGACATGTACATTTAAATCCGACTTATTTGGACTTTAATATTTGGTTTATTTTACTATAGCTTATTTTTTCTTTCTCGATCTGTTTTGTTATAAAGAAAATTCAGCTATGCTGTTGTGATACAAAAAAATCTGTTTTAAACAAATGTATAATATGAACATTTAAAATTGTGAGGGAATTGGGGCGGGACTTTGATAAGCAGTCTGCTTTTTCCCGTATCCCTTTTCAGCAGGTACTGTATTTGTTCAAGGCATATTTCAGAAATGTGATGAAGTGTGACTATATACATGCCGAAATAAATAAATAAATAAAAGGATGGCATCCCTTTAGTCATATCAGACCTTTATCTATCGGCGAATCTGATCAATTTCGAACCTTCCAGTATACAGTATAGACCTGCAGCTGGAATTAACCACCATTGATGTAGATCAGCACAACGCAGTGCGTCTGGAAACAAGCTGGAAGCAAGGGAACCAGGAGGTGCAGTTCTAGTGCGGTAAGCCTCAAGACTCACATTAAACATATAAAATCCATATATAAGTTTAAGAAATAACCCGGTGTTCCTCTTTAAAAACCAGTTAACCTTATTTTTTCATGTTCACACCATATGACTTTTCCTAATTTGTTGGGATTAAATAGGAAATATGCAATAAACATAATGCTATGTTTTCAAAAGTCCTGTACCAACTTTTCATACAAAGGTGTTTTGTGGGGTCATTTTTGGGGTAGCTGTATAAGATTTGTTTGTGGGTGATCCTGGTGGCGCTTTCCCATACAGATTTTAAACTTCACAAACTTTCACTTACCACAGGCTCTAAATTGAGATGTTTCATCACAGATTTTTAAAAATTACGGATAAAAGGGTAGTCAATTGGGAGACACACAGAGGGTGATACTTTTGTGTCAGTATAAAATTTTTGGGTCCAAAAGTTTATACTGACCCCAAACATAAAAGGTTTCATAAATTTCAACATATTATGAGGGTTAAAGCATGTGGGCGCTGGACGGAAAAATTACAACAACGTCGGTCAGAAACTAGCAAAGACACATGCGTTTTGCGCTTAGTGCAGAGTGTACGAGAGACCCCATAATATTTTCATCCATGCATCAATCTCATTAGAGAAATTAATTTGTTATTAAAGAAGAAGGCTTCTTGGAGAGAAAAACCTGCTACTCTTCTTTGTCAATAAATGTGGTGAATTGGTCACTTTGAACCTCATCCCATGATTTCCATGAGTCCATTTCAAACGAGCAGAACATGACTGACCTATTCCTCTGAACTGGACTGTGGAGTGTTATTCAAACCATCTTCAACAACCTATGGAGCTGTCGCTCAGGGCAAACCACAACTGCAAAATTTAAACAATTTAATCAATGTTGTTTCATTTTTCTCCACCCAAGGCTTGTTCTTTGATGCATTAAGCTCACTGTGATGAAGTACAGTGTATAGCCTCACCTCATGGCTGCCCAGGGACTGAACTACAGCAGCTGATGTGGAAATAGCCATTGTGAATATACTGAAAAAGCAATGGGGATTATGACCTGCTGCAACAGTGAAAAACTGCAATTGAAAGATTTAGTGAGAGGCTTCATTGGTGTACATGTAGAGCCTTGTTGACCCCTTCTAGTTTTTGCTGACAAAGCTAAATAAATAGTGATATAACCACCAGTACAGAGCACAATGTTCAGTTTTAAATCGACTCTGATAGAGTATGTTCGACTCTGATAGAGTACATTTTCTCGCCTCATATAAACTCTGTTAGAGTTAAATTACCTCTGACCACTTTACAGGGTAGTGTTTCTGGATATATAATACACAACCAGATATGTAGTAGATAGGTGGAACTCTATATATGTATTACTAAACTAAGCACCTTTTTGTTGTTTCAGTTTTACTTTTTGTAGCTCATTTCCTTTTTGCTATGTGAAGCCCTGTACATTTCAGCATTTTATTAAATATGTGCTTCCTAACTGGTGCATACAACCACATTTTTTGAACATTCTTGTTATTTCAGAGCTTAGTCAGGAGTTAATGTCACGTTTTTAGAATGTCCTCTTATTTTTACTACTCACCCGGGAGAAATTAGGCTATGGATGAGAATGAACAGATTTTCCTCTGCTAGAGTGTGAACCACAAACTGCACCTCTGAGAATGAGCCTATTAACAGTTAATCATGCAGCCCCTGAAACAACTCTATTTTAATGATCACAGGTTTCAGAGATCATACATGGCGGTGACTCCTAGCAGACTCCTAACAGTTTTACTGATAGATGTCTGGCGAAATATACAGTTAAATTCAAAAGTATTGGGACAGTGACATCATTTTTGTCATTTTGGCTCTGTATTCCAGCACATTGGATTCGAAATTAACAAAATAAATTGGACAATTTGCTGCTCAGCTGTTTTTTGGCCAGTCTTTTTATCATGAGTTCATGCACAAGAAACCTAATAAAAGGTCTAGAGTTGATTCTATGTGTGGAGATTGCATTTGTTTCTGTTGCCTCTCAACATGAGAACCAAAGAAGTGTGAATGCCAGTAAAGCAGCCCATCATGGGGTGAAAAATCGGAATAAATCAATCAAAGACAAAAATGTGAGTGTGTCAAAAAAAACAAAAACTGTTTCATACATTTTTAGGAAACATGAACACACTAGTGAGCTCAGCAATAGCAAACGACCTGGTAGACCACGGAAAACCACTGTAGTGGATGACCGAAAGAATACTTAATCTATCAAGAAACCTCTCCATGATAGATGTGTCAAAGAGTATCATAAAGAGAAGATGAGTTGTAAGCCACTGTTAAGCCTCAGAAATAGAATGGACAGGTTACATTTAGCTAAAACGTTCATTAGAAAACTGCAGTGTTCTGGAACAAAGTCTCATGGACAGATGAGACGAGTATTGACCAGTACAAAAGTGATGGAAATGCCTCAAAACTCATTCGATGGCGCTTCCCCTCGCAGCAGGACAATGACCCCAAACATACTGCTAAAGCAACCAAGGAGTTTTTCAGGAACAAAAGGTGGAATGTTCTTGACTGGGAAAGTCAATCACCTGTCCTGAATCCATGTGAACATGTGTTTCACCTGCTGAAGACAAGACTGAAAGCAAAACACCCCAGAAACAAACAGGAACTGAAGGTGAAGATGTCTATGGGTCGCAGACTTCAGGCAGTCACCGAATGCAGATTAGTCAAGGATTTGCCTGCAAGTACTATACTACTTTATTTCACATGTTAATTTGTCAAATTACTTTTGCTCCTCTAAATTGGGGAACTACTGTATGTATGAAATGGCTTGTAATTCCTAAATGTATCACCCAATATGGATGTAACTACCCTCAAATTAAAGGCCATAGTCAGCAAAAACAGTATGCGTTCGGATGGCCACAGGGTCTAAATGCCATCATAGCAGACCCAAAACAGATGTCCGCCTAGGCAGGACCAAACAAGCAATACAATGTCTATTATGACAAACAGTGAATAACGAAGCAAATTAACTTTATCAAAATAAAACCCATGATCAAATGGAAATGTGATTTTATGTGACACTTACGGCAAGAGTAGGCTTAGTGCTAGTAAGCATAGTTACATTTCAGTCCTGACCAACATCTGTAACTCCCGGCAGAAACTAAGAGACATCCAGTGAAACAGTTTGTAGTAAACAGTAATCTCTTAAAATAACAGGATTTATATATTTTTTTCCCCACTCATTAAATGGATATTCACTGGAAACAGTGCTGCCAGTCTTTTCACCATTTTCTTACGAGATATTTTTTTAGAGTGTAACCATTCCAAACATACAAAATCTCATTTAAATATGCGGAAATACTTTGGCTGTGCCCGCAAAATAACACTCCTTATTTGGGATCTTAGTAAATCTACCCCAATATGCGAAAATGTAGAAGGTAACATTTTCCCGTCTGGATTTCACTATGGAAGCCAATGGAGAAATCTGACGGCAAAAGGTTACTGAATTTGCACCTTCTACACTTTTGCATACAGTCGTGGAGAGGTGATGTTTTATATTTTATTTGAACCCCCAGGGAATGGTCGCAAATGCCATGCATGAGTGAACAATATCACGTATTGTGTTTGAGTATTGTGATATAACGTTTTCTTTTTTCGTTTTTCCCCAGAATGTTCCTATTATTTCTTGGCAGGTTTGTCCTCACAGAGTGTTAGGTTGTAATGAAAGGCAAAGTGAGAACACCTTGGACTGGATAACATTTTCATAGGGTTTCAGTTGAGCATTTGGAATGAAGTGCGTTTGAAAGTTCTGCTCAGTCGGTAGATGCCGAGTGCAATGCAAAGAAAGATTGGCACATGATGAAATCCCAGACATAGGTGTCTTGATCACTGAAACGACCCAAACTGCTCACTTTACAATCTTCTGCCTTGGCATGGAGTGAGACTGGCTTCTGCCTGCTTCACACTGTCAAGAATGACTAACAATGACAGTAAGGGCATTACAAGTGCTTATCACAGTCTAACAAAAGAAAGTCACAGATTCTAGGTTGATTTAGGAGAATTTTCACCTCATAGAATTTTCACCTCACTGAAAAAAATTCGCTTTCGTATGTAATTGCTTTGTTTTTGCCCCCCACAAGGCTCAAAAAGGGATTTGAAAGGATAAAGACATTTATACCGCAGTGCAGTTCTACTGCCTTTGTTTGTCTGCGCTTTTAAAATGTAAAACGTGGTGGAATAACTTGTGGATGGTTGAGTATTTTTTTTTTTTTGTGGAAAGATAAATCTGCTGCTGTTGAAAAGGAAAAATCGGAGCGGCTTGGGTTTGGCTTACAAACTTGGCAGACCTGAAACCACGGAGGTGGGGGTGGTGTAATGGGGGGAGAAATTGTGCGGTTTGTTTTGAAACACCAGTACAGAGAGGGCAACTGAACACCCAGTCAGAATAATATTAGACACCGCCGTCCAGCAACTTTAAGAATAACAATCAAGCTAAGTGCAGTTATGTATGTGGTGCAGTCCGCAAAGCGTAGATGGAGTTATATACAGTATGTGGTGCAGTCTGTTCAGCAGTTCCATCTGTGCTCACTTATCGAGAATGACACATTGCCTTTCACAAGGAAGGCATCTGGAAATTACCATTTACATCGCCATATATACCTTATAATTGTTTATATTTTTTAACGTTTAGTTTTTTTCCACATTTTGGCATTAGAAATACCTTCTACAGACATTATCCCTTCCAAGAACAATGTCAGCACCCAATGCTGAATAGCCTTAGCATTCTAAAAAGCCAAAGCGAAGAATCCAAACGGTACTCGTAAATGCTGAAATATACACACAGTTCTTCTGTTCTTCTGTTCCTCCTTGTCGGGCTAATCCCAAAGAACGTCTATAGCAGTGCCTTACACAACTAAATGTCGTTTTTAATTCCATGATTTTGCATGGTACCAAGCACCAAAGGAAATGATGGGCTTTTATTCTGAAGTAATTTCGATAGAGCTAATGCTCACGCATTGGGAAGCTACGACTGTGCCTGCCTGTGCAGGGAAATGCTAATGCTGGTCATTTTCCCGACAGCAGGCTTCATGTCGATGAAGTCGCAGCCCACCATCTCACACTCATCTCGGCTCCCCTCACAGAGCACAGAGTGTGGTTGTCAGGTGATGACATGCAACATTGTTCACAAATCCTAGAACTTCTATTATCACCTCTACTGACATGGCACTGATAATGAAACAACTTTAAGGCAGTTGCTTTAATGATGTAGGGAGGAGTGTGAGAGATCTGTGCATGCGGTTCGGACACATTCATTATAAAAAAATTGGTTTTATGGTTGCGTCTCTTTTTTGTTGTTGAATGATTTAGAAAAATAAATAGGAGGATGTATAAAACAAGGTGTAATAAAGTGTCAGTTTAGTCAATTCAGCCTCCAGGTTGTGGCTGCAAAATTCTTGCCAAACAATTGTATTAAAATTGTATTAAAGTTAACTCAATGAATGTGTTATCACCTTGGCATTTAGCATCAAATTCTCTTCAGTCTTTGAAGAATACCGTGTAATTCCTGTGGATTTTTACCAATGTAGAATCGTTTAAGAAAATGTTTTAAGGCATACAATGTTTTTTATTCAGGACTTAGCCAAGTACAGAATTATTAAGTCAGCTTTTGGCTCCTTCCAGTACTTTCCTCGTCAACTGGACTGTCAACATGCAAGACAATTAACCAAAATCAATACAGCATATCGAACAGTATCCGTCAGTGGGCGTGGGGAGGGACCCACGGACGCCGGGACATTTATAATGAACATTTATTTTATGCACTCTGACGACCAGCATGTGTCTCGGTTGTTCCTCTGACAGACGGCAGTCTGAGGACATAAAGGCGACGTCTCTCTCTGCCGCTTGTGCTGTCTCACCCTCTCCCCCAAAGCCACCGAACAAAAGCAAACCTCGTCCCACCGCCCATCCTCGACCACGGCTCCTCTAATTGCAGGGAGCTGCAGAAAATGACAAGTCACAAAGGCAGTGCTCCCAAAGCCAACGGAGCAGCCGTCTCACGGCGCTGCTATTATCACCACAGGCTGTGGAGAGAGTGCCTTACTATTTCTGTCCCCCCGCCCTCTCTTTCTCTCTCTCTGGAGATCAGGCCCTGGCTCACACAGCAAGCCTGCTGTTGCGAGACACCCTCTTGGGCCAAGATTTTAATCTAACTGGCGTACGTGAGGTCCTAAATTTTGAGTTACAAATTACCACAGCAGTGGTCTTTCTTTTAAATTTATTGTACACTATTGTTAGCTCCGTAAATGGAGGTAATGAAAAATGTTCGTGTAAGAAACAAAACAATGAGTGTTGCCTTGCACAATAAAATAGTCAGTTCTTTGTAGGCTATGGTCAAATGAGAGGCACAGAGTGGCAAAATGTGTGGTGTGTGTGTGTGTGTGTGTATATATATAGTTAAATGCAAACGTATTGAGACAGTGACACATTTTCTGTTGTTTTGGTTCTGTATTCCAGCACATTGGTTTTGAAATAAAACAATGAGTATTAGGTTAATGGGACAATTGGCTGCTGTTGGCCAGCTCTATGTCTTTGCATCATTGGTTCATGCACAAGAAAGCTAACACACGGTCTAGAATTGATTCTAGGTGTAAAATGAGCATTTTGGAGTCTGGTGCTGTTGTCTCTCAACATGAGGACCAAATAAATAGCGGTAAAGCAGGCCATCGTGAGGCTGAAAAATCAGGATACATCAATCCGAGCCATTGCCAAAACAAGAATGCACTGGTGAGCTCAGCAAGAGAAAATGACCTGGTAGACCACCGGAAGACCACTGTAGTGGATGACAGAAAGAAAACTTTCAATTGTGAAGAAAAAAAATGTTTTTAACTGTCAAACAGATCAAGAACAGATCAAGGATGTAGGCATAGATGTGTCAAAGACTACCATCAAGAGACGACTACACCAGCATAACCTGTCCGGGACTGGCCAAGTCAATCACCTGTCCTGAATCCAATTGAACCTGCGTTTCACTTGCTGAAGTCAAGACTGAAGGAAAAATGCCCCAGAAACAGGTACTGAAGAAGGCTGCAGTGCAAGCCTGGCAGCGCATGACCAGGGAATATACCCAGTGTCAGGTGATGTCTCTGGGTTGCACACTTCAGGTAGTCATAGACTGCAAAGGATTTGAAACCAAGTACTAAATATGATGACTTTATTTCAGATTATGTTAATTTGTCTCATTAATTTGGCTCCCCTAAAATGCGAGACTATGTATAAAAAGGTTGTAATTCCTACACGGATCACCCGATAAGGATTCAAATACCCACAAATGAAAGCTGACAGTCTGCACTTCAACCTCATATTCATTGGTTTATTTCAGAGTCAATATAATAAAAGCTGTGTATATTTTTGCATCTAACTGCATATGCTCAGTAGATGCATTTTGGAGTTCAACAATAGGTGAACAAAAGTGTCTTCGATATTTTAAAAAACACACAAGATAATCTATTTTTCATACTTTTGCTGAATCTAGTAATCTTGAACTATAGTAACAGCAATCATTTCCCCATTGCATTCTACAGAAGCATTTGATTAAATATTTTTCCACCCTTGTTTTGAACATTTTTCTATTCCATCAGTGCAGAAAAAATAAAGTAGAAGTCTAGATTACTAGGCTGTGTCCGAATCAGGGAACTATCAACTGTGTCCTGTGTACAAGAAAACTGTGTATTGTATACTGTTTAGTATGCGACAAATGCAAAAAATAGCCTCTACTATTTTCTAACAGTGGCAGTGTCATAAGACATCCCACCCTTGCACGGCCATGCTCATGTGTTGTTGTTGAAGGAAAACGTCAGCAAAGCTGCACCTCATTTTTAAAGAGAAGCTGCACGTCATATTTATGGGACCAAAATGTTTGTTTACTTCCTGAAAAGTATGCTCCCACTTATACTCAGCGAAACCCCAGAAATAAGTATATCATCCAGGGATTTTAAGTACACTACATTTACAGAAAATGTTGCCTACTTAACAATTTTCTCATCCGGTGTACTCAACATGCATACTCAATAGTATGGAAGGGCATTGATTCGGACACAGTCCCAGATCCCAGAATACTAAATAAAGTAATCTAGTGTCCAATTTGACTTCATGGTAAAGTGCTGGGAGATCCGTGACCAAGTGGGAAAGAGCTCCATGGACCAGGAGGCCAATAAAAAGGAGGGGGTGGGGGGGATCTATTTCAAATAAAGGTGCATTGTCATCCATTAGGTGTTAAAATGTTCCAGCTTCTCCTTTCTGCGGTTGACCATACAAACAAAGTCTGTTTAGTAATCTGTGGTACAGTATGTGTAGATGACTTGGTAGGAGTAAAAAAAAAAACACTAAGGGTGTTCCTCCTTGAGTTTACCTTTTAAACTGTATTGTACAAAATATATAATTTTGAAAAGAGGGCTTTGTCACTAATGCTGGTGTGGCTGGTCGGATTATGGTGCACCACTAGTGCTGTTACGGTGACTGCCATTGAGCAACAGTCACTGTAGTTTTCAAAAACCCAGGGAAAGGGCGGAGAATAATGGTACTCCACCAATATCGCTCAAGCAGCTATTTATTTATTGCCGTTCATGACTTTGGTTTCATAGAGTTTTGCAGAGAGGCAGTTCCGTGGTCAGAGTTCTCAGAGGTACAGCTAGCTGCTCACTAGCCAGTAAGATTAAAGAGTAGCATTCCATCGCCTGACCTACGCATGAAGGAGACGCAGGACAAAACCACTGAGGTGTAAAAAACCCTTCTGTGCTTACCTTAGTAATGTAAATCTGGAATGCAAACAGTTGGCCGGAGTCATGTGTTCACATAAACAGAATGTACTGAACGGACCCTTCACGCTGAAGCACGCCATTGCTTCATTGCCTTTTGCCGATTAGCTGTATCGATATAAAAATGAGAGCGATGCAGTTTCTTGCGCAGCCCATCACCTTGGATGCCCTGTGACTGGTCAATGTTCTTCCTAGAGGAAGACACGCATGGCTTACAAATGCAGGAAGCGAAGCATTCATTTTGAGCGTGACCCACACTCGGAAACTCAAGAGACACTGTCGTCTCACATTGTGCTCTGATATTGCGGCCGTGTCTGTGTTTCAAACATTTCCGGTTCATAACTTTTACGGTTTTTACTTAGTGAGACTTTTACTGCCAGTTTTTAATCCGTAGAGTGCTTTTTCATAAACAGATGGTGAAGCATGGTTGAAAAGGCTTTGTTGTACACAGTTGTACACTAACCCCAGAGGAGTTCACGCCAGTAATTAAATTATGAGCTGTTCCTACTGTACCTCTAATCCATTTTATTATTGCATAATGTGGCCATAAGAAAGCTGTAGTCAGCACTGATTTTTTAAAAAGTGTCAGAATGCATACAGTGGTAGACAAGAAAAAACAAGAATGAATACTTGAAATATAGGGTTCTATTTGTTTGACATAACATTTCATATCAAATCTTTAAAAGTTATTTTGGAAATTTCAAAGTTTTCAAGGTGATTAGCCTTGTGATAAAAATCATTCAATTTCTTTTTTTAAACTTTTACTATATGAACAGGAATAAAACCAAACTTAATTGTCTGTGTACACACATACTGTATATATATATATATATATACAAACGCTTGTATATATAAATATATATACAAAGAACAAACACACACACACACACACACAAACACAAACACACACACACACACACAACCCCTGGGGGAAAATGTTGCTGTAGATAAACAACTCTCCAAAGAGAAAGGGGCTCAATCTTTAGGCAGCACAGGCCTAACAAACAGCTTCAGTACATCATATCAATGTGCATGTGATGCTCAGTCCAGCAACGTGTGGAATGTGTAAACAGGCAATGTGATGCCGTGAAGCCACAAGCATGTGATTGTTTAAAGGGGAAATATACAACGAGAGCAGCACTCAAGCTGTAAAGAGCCTTCTATTTGTTAAAGCTATAACCTCCGGGGACTAATGGGCTCAGTTACGCTAGCACTGACCCCTCTACTCAACAAGTTTGCGATTTTCAGCATGAATAATAAATATGTTGTGGAAACTTAAAAGCACATTCTCACCATTTGCTTTTATGTGTGCCCTGCCCCTCTGGGACAGCACTACGCCTCGTACACACTTATCAGCACTACGCCTCGTACACACTTATGTCTAAAGGAGTCTCCTGCAACACGTTGGACAGGGTTCGTTCACTTCGGCAGCAAAGTGAATGCAGGTGTTCAAACTGCACTTGTGAAGAAAAACACTTGGATTTAATCTATTTAAGTCTAGGTTCTTAAGCGGACAGTGTACATTTCTGACAGATACTGTAAGTATGAACAGCAAAGACAGGAGTAGGAAGTGCACCACCCTACCAGTAGCGTAAGGCCCCTGGGCACGGAGGGCCCTGCCCTAGTCTGATTTATTTCTTTATTTTTTAATTACTATGCTATTTTTTTATTTGACTGAGCAAGGCTAGATTCGAAGATTCAACTGTAGTGTTGATAGACAGGCAGGGGCCCCTATCGGCTACAAGGTGAATAGACCCCCACGCCACCCCCCTTGATTGTATTGCTTTGGATCCCATTTGTGTAGTCGAATAGCCAGACAAAACCCACTTTCTACAATAAAGACCAAGAGCGACAGAGTGACTGAATTTTTCCTATAGCCATTCTTCGTTGTTATGTGGAATCAATCATTTATCTTCCATTAAAAGTGTGTCAGGTTGATTTTACATTGACTGAGGGTTACAGGAGAGTAGCATCTTGGGGAGAGTACATGAGGAACATCAGGCAAGTTCCTTAGGCTGAACTGACACATGAAGATTATCACTTGAAGCCATGCAAACATTCTAATTTTAGTGAGTTATTTTGGAACAATTAACAGTGGCTTGAAGGAATGTGTGCTTTGCAGTTTTTATTATGCTTTAAAAGGATTGAAATTCTCAGGTTGTGAAAAGCAACGTGTGGAAGTGTGTGGAAGTATTTTGTATTTATAATTAGAATCTTATACTCATATTTCATGTTCATGATATTTTACTTTGCATTTGTGCTTACGTGTTTGAGGGAACCCATTTTTGATGTGAGATGATATTTGTGTGTACAATAATAAATTACACCATGTTTGCAAAGTTATTGATGTTCTTTGGCTGAAAATGAAGGTAGCCTTTATCTTCAATACAAGAAAAAGCAAATCTCACAAACAAACAAAAGCTTACTATCGGTCAGACTGAAATGGTCAGATGAATAAATTGCACAGCTCATATTGTGACCACTGTGACTTCAGATAAGTGTCAGATGAATGTGCTGTGCATGTTGGCACGCATCTGTGAATTTGTACCAGATTTTACAAAACAGCTCAGAACTGGAGGAGCCGCCATGCTCTGATAACCTTGTAAAATGTATTCCAGCAGAGAAGCAGACTGCACTTCACATGTTTTCTAATAAATATCCAAAAAACGGCAACACAAGGACTCCAGTGTACTGCAGTCAAACCCAAATCATATTGGATTTTTTTTTTTTACACACTTGTGCCTGAGTAGTTGATTGCAACTCAATGTAATTTAATGGACTGAAATTATCAGATGTGTCGATGTGTCACTGTGTGCATATCTCTGTTAAAGATATCCTCCCACAATTTGCATTGGGAAAGGCAAATCACAAGGCCCATGCTGTCCACGCTTCTACTTATTCTATAATACAAAGCCACTCAGTCACTATCCTATTTGTTCAGTAGTCAAGCTGGCAGCTGACCCATGCCTGTTAAGTTGACATAAAGTCCTTGCAATTTAATAAAAAATAAAGGAACTAACGTACTTCAGCTTGCGAAACTCACTGAGTTGCTGCAGTTTCCCATTTGCTATTGTTTAGCTCCCTTAGCTAAGTGATAGATTATGCTGCCTTAGCACACAGGATCCCCTGTATGTAGCAAGCATTCATACAAGGAGGTCATTCGGAATGTTTCAACTCTTCTGCTGCGTTTTGCATGAACTCTCCTGCACAGCCTCTGTCTATCTCAGAGGCCATTGTCAGATTGTCTTTGGCTTGGTCAAAACATTCCTTTAAGCCTTGTGCAGTGCCAACTGTGTGTGGCCTGCAGTTCAGCAGGGGAGGTGCGCACTTGGGGATAGCTTCCCCTATGGACCGCTGGGTTCGGACGGCTAGGGGCCCATGTTTTATGGGTCTGAAATGACTCCCGCTGGCATCATTGGGTCTGCTTGCCAAAGCTGCACATAAAGTGTGTTTGTCCGATTCGGTTCCGTTCAAGCTTGACCTGTGGGCTGCAGTGTGAAAAGAAGCAGACTGAATTTCAGAGAAGCGTGGATATGTACACTCTCCCGAATCAGCTGTGGAGAATCCGCAGTAACGCCGCTATAAATAGCTAATTGGACAATCCAAATTGGGTAGGGAATCGAGCATGCCTAATTTATTAAAAATAAATGAATACTTAAACATTCCTCCACCTACGCCCTATGTACACTGGGTCTCATTTTGGCTCTTCTAGGCCATGTCTGTGTGCTTTAAGGTCATTTCCCTTTATATTTGGTAGCTAGGCTGTCACAGGCTACAGAGCTAGGGAAAAGACACAAAATAAATGTGGGACACATGCTCAACTGCAGCACACTCTTCTAAAAACTTTATTTCCTTTTTCTTTTTTTTTAAGGGGGGTGGGGATATTTACATGTGTTCACCTTGGCTTTAAAGGGGGGAAAAAGGGTGTTACACGACTGCTGGTTTGCATAATCTGTCATAGGCATTCACCTCTGGGAAGAAGCTGACTTCTACTTTAAAGAGAAATAAAGTAGGACAGTCAGAGTTAGGAAAGGCTGGATTTGCCTTCTCAAAGCGTTACAGATTTCTTTGAGAAGCACATTCTCAATATTGCATTCAGATTAGCGACTGACATCCGCAGCCTGAACACAACAGGGTGAACACGCTCATCCTCTGGCAGAGCTCAATGCCTCAAGCAAGGACACAAAAATACTCCCACTTTTTCACCGCCAAGAGCCAAAATATGCATAAAGAACAAAGCCAAATGCCAGCTATCTGTACTACATGTATCCTACATGTATATTTGCTCTAAATTAAATGTCATTTAACGTAAAAATGTGAATCTGCTTTAAATTTGATGTGTGTCCAGGGTATCTTGTTTCTGGCATTTGAAGCGGATGTGGACACTGTAGTCTTTGTATTTAAATTACATTTGCTTACAGTTTGTCTGAGGACAAGGGCAAATAAGAACAAAGCCAAATGCCAGCTATCTGTCCTACATGTATCCTACATGTATATTTGCTGTAAATTAAATGTCATTTAATGTAAAAATGTGAATCTGCTTTAAATTTGATGTGTGTCCAGGGTATCTTGTTTCTGGCATTTGAAGCGGATGCGGACACTGTAGTCTTTGTATTTAAATTACATTTGCTTACAGTTTGTCTGTGGACAAGGGCAAATAAAGTTACATTTCATTCTATTTTAGTTTGGGGCCTCTGTTAGTTGCAGGGCCCCTGCCACTGACACGCCATGTGTTTGGATGGGTAAATGAAAGGTGGTGTCTTGCTGTCAGATACTTTGTTTGGCTTGTTTGAGCCCTGGAGACACTAAAAAAAGACGCTAAAAAGGAAAACAATCGGAATGTTACCCGTCACGCTTCCCGTTGAGATCCTGTTGCAGACGCGGGCGGGGATGGTGTTGAGCAGGCTTTATAAAGCTTGAGCGTTGCTACGGGTGCTGGCGAACAGCTTGTCTGTTAGGGATCAACCGTTTCACTTGTGCAGATGCGTACAGCATTATGACGTGGTAGGAATCTTGGAATCATAAAACCTTTTTTATGGCTGGTACCATAAGTACCAGCCATAAAAAACGACACCCTACAAGGTGTCGTTCTTTGGTAATTAGCACTGCAGACACTTGGGGCCCTATCTTACACCCGGCGCTAAGCGGCGCTAACCCAAACGCAAGTGTCTTTGCTATCTTACACCTGGCAGAGGGTTCATTATAGCGCCTAGCGCTCACGTCATTTAAATACCAAGTCATCTTGTGCCCATTGCAAGTGAACTGGGCGGGTTGGTCTTAAAATGAGGTGTGGCCAGGATAATTTTTGGCGTATTGCTATCTTGAGCCAGCAGAAAGCGCTTGCGCTAAAACCACCACAAACCTGGTCTAAAGTCATGTCGCAATTGTTTACATGTTATTTTAATGGCGCATATAAGTGCGTCTACATAGGCGTGTACATAACATGCGTACCCCCTCCTGTCTGTTACACACAGGGGCGCGCACAAGCATGACTAAAAATATCAAGATTACAATGTGAAATATTATTATTGTGTAGGTTATATCAAAAAATGCATAATAATAAAAGGGTCCATAGGTCAAAGACCACATACCTGTCCCTCAGCGAAGGGGAATGGCGCATTAAATTGCTTTCAGCCCACTCCATCAAGATCCAGGCGATGTGCGATGGTACGTGTAAGGTTACATGTATAGACTATTCGCAATTGTCCTGGATCAAGCTATGACTTAGCCTATATCTGCCAGTAGTTCCTGTAATCTTCTGGGGGGACAATCTTCTGTTATGGGAAAATGGCTATCCATTAAAAACTTTGCTAATAACACCTATATCAAGCCCAATGCGCGAATTTTCATTTACACCTAATGCGTGAATTGTCATTCAATCGAAATCATGCGCACTGCAATAGTCATTTGAGTTCTGAAAATGCGCTGCAGATGTCATTAGCCTACAAAACTGCTCTCTAGGCCTACAGCCTGTAAGTAAATAGAATGGTTTTGACTGAAAAAAGTTCAAAATCTTGTCCAGGGAATATTGTATTTATTGTTTGTCAAATAGCCTAGGCTACAGCGGATTTGCTGTGCGTAAGATTTAGAGATAAATGTCACGTTAACTGAATTTGAACCTTATTCTTTGTCCTTCATATTTTTTTAATTACAATGACAAGGTTTCCATACTCTCAGCTTATTAAAACCCCGCTGATTTCACCTGTTATTCCATAACTGAATAAGACGATTTTAAAGAGAACTAAGCATCTAATTAGAAACTCCTTCATGCAGGAGCAGGTCTGTTTCCACTGCTGTAAATCACACTTTTCACGGTCTTCCTGGGAAAGTGGATTGTTTTAAAGCATTAATTTATGCTACCAGAACAGGTTGGTCACATTTCCATAAGCAGGACATTATAAAACAAGGGAAAATATGTGTGAACCTATGGGTTGCCAACCTAACAGCTTTATTGTATTTAATATCATCATTAAGGCAAAATAACGGTATTCATGTTATTAATCAATATTAGAATGCAGGTAATGAACTTTGGATGAAGCTTGAACTTCGACAACTCCATGAGAACATCCTCATGGAATTGATGCTTGACAATGCTTCATTGCATAATCAAACAAAATTCATTAAACAAGCAGGCTAATTTGGCGTTTTCTAAGGTGAGACGGAAGCCATTGGTTGCTTATTGCAGGTGCTTTTAACAAAATTTAACCGCATATATTTTGTAAAATAACAGCACTGTCGGGAATTACCAGGAACTCATAATGTGTAGTCCGAATAATATTGATCATACTATTGATCCATATAGCCTATTCCTTGATAGCACTAAACATGCATGAGCATGTCTGTTTCGCCATCATATAAGCAATCTGCCAAGGTGGAAAGGGAATGGGATTTGACATTTTGATTGGTTTATTGCATGTCACGCCCAAAACACACTTATAATTAAAAGAGACTAGATTTAAGCCCATTCACACGTTGCGCCGTGCTTGGTGCTCAAAAAACACGCTGTTAAACTAACAAAAGTGGACTTGGACACGCCCAAAATGCACTTTACGCCATGCGTTTAGACAAAATACTAAGATCGCCAAGATAGAGCCCTAGATTTTACTCTTGTTACGCTTATCTGTTCCCACGCCCATGTATTAATTTAATGATGATAAAATTATTCATAGTAATAATTCAAATGAGAAAGTAATAAATACTAAACAGTATTGTCTTGTTTCACTGGTGCCTTTCAGGGGTGCTTTTGTTCAAAACACGTTGTAGATTCTCACCTGTGCTTTGATTAGTCAAGTGACATGAAGTAAGTCCCTAATATGCACCGCAGGCACATTTAAAAGGCTTAAACAGTAAGGGCTCACTGGTCTTAAAGCTCTTTAAGTGGTCCACTGGCAAGCCAAGGGACACATTTTCACAGCGAAGGCAGCGAAACTCACACCATGTTCTTCCTGACCTAATCATCTAAATCCACTCTTCCTCACTTCAGCTGACACTGTAATCATCACAAGCACAGAGGGTGTCCATCAATGGGCCCAGACATCCCTTAAGGAGGCCACCTGAAATGAGCAAACGCAGGCGGGTCTGTCAAAGGCTTCGACCTGAAGGGCCATCAGCCGACATCAGAACCACTCCTGTCGCAGGCAGTAAAAAGAGGTCGAGCCCTTTGGCAGAGAGGCTGGGCGTGTGACTTTGGCTTCAGACCAGAAGAACAGCATCATTTGATTTAGAAAACGGACAAGGGCAACTGAGCAGCATTTAATTAGACACCGCGGGTTCTCAAGTGTCTGCATTGCTGAAGAAGAAGAAAAAAAATGTTTGCCCATTTCGGTTGAAGTTGATTTATTGATAAGAATTTATTTTGCATCGCTTCCAAGAGAACAAAACTCTATTGGGAGCTACAAAGAAGCAGAGCTTTAATTAAATTGTTAATGCTGTCAACATGTTCTACGTTAAACGTCAGACTGATTTAGACTGAGTTAACACAGTGAAAGCATGAATGCATTTTTTTTCCCAGTGTTTTTCCTCCATTGTTGAACCTGAGATTTGCGGTTTGCAGAGCCAGTGGCAAATGAAGGCTTTAGAGTGCTAACAATTCACGTGTTGTGTGTGCGTGCGTGCATGTGTGTGTATGTGTGTGCGTGTGTGTGTATGTGTGTGTGTGCGCGCGTGCGTGTGTGCGTGCGTGCGTGCGTGCGTGTGTGTGTGTGTGCGTGCGTTTTTGCATGTGTGTGTGTGTGTGTGTGTGTGTGTGTTACGAGATCAAAAACATTTACTATATGTGCTTTAAAGGGCTTCTTCCAACTAGAATTCAACTGGAGCAGGCCGGTGAACAGAAATGGTGGTATAAAAATCTAATTTTTTATTATTGCAAGCAAATATATATTCAACATACATGCATGCATACATTCCAATACAATTCCAAAAAAGTTGGGACAGTATGTAAAATGCAAATAAAAGCAGAAAGCAGTGATCTGTAAATTCTCTTTTACATATATTCCATTGAGAACAGCACAAAGAAAAGATATTTAATATGTTTTACCTTATCGACTTTATTGATTTTTGTAAATATACGCTAATTCCGAATTTGATGCCTGCAACACATTCCAAATAAAGTTGGGAAAGGTAACAGGTGATGCTATCATGACTGGGTATAAAAGGAGCATCCACAAAGGCTCGGGTGTTTATGAGCAGGGATGGGTCAAGGTTCGCCACTTTGCGTAAAACTGCGTGAGTGAATAGTCTAACAGTTTAAGTACAATCTTTCTCAAAGCAAGGAATTTAGGGATTTCACCATTTACAGTCCATAATATTATTAAAAGAATCAGAGAATCTAGAGAAAACCAATATTGAATGCCCGTGACCTTCGATCCCTCAGACGGCACTGCATTAAAAACCGACATGCTTCTGTAATGAATAAAACCACATGGGCTTGGGAATACTTTGAAAACTGTTGTCAGTAAACACAGTTGGTCGCTGCATCTACAAATGCAAAGTAAGACCACTACGCGAAGCGTAAGCCATATATCAACGATATCCAGAAATGCTTCCACTTCTCTTGGCTCAAGCTCATCTGAGATGGACTGACGCAAAGTGGAAACATATGCTGTGGTCTGACCTTTCAACTTGTTTTTGGAAATAATGGATGTTGTGTTCTCCGGGCCGAAGAGGAAAAGGACCATTCCGATTGTTACCAATGCAAGGTTCAAAAGCCGGCATCTGTCATGGTATGGGGGTATTAGTGCTCATGGCATGGGTAACTTGCACATCTGTGAAGGCACCATTAATGCTGAAGGGTACAGATGCATTTTGGAGCAACATATGCTGCCATCTAGATGACGTCTCATTCAGGAACATCCCTGATTATTTCAACAAGACAATGCTAAGCCACATTCTGCACGTGTTACAACAGCGTGGCTTTGTAGTCAGAGAGTGCGGGTGCTAGACAGGACTGCCTGCAGTCCAGACCTGTCTCCCATTGAAAACGTGTGGTGCATTATGAAGCCCAAAATATGACAATGGAGACCCCGGTCTGTTGAGCAGCTGAAGTCTTATATCAAGCAAGCATGGAATAAATTCCTCTTTTAAAACAACAACTATTAGTGTCCTCATTTCCCAAAAGATTACTGAGTGTTGTTAAAAGGAAAGGCAATGTAACACAGTGGTAAACATGCCCCAGTCCCAGTTTTGGGACGTGTTGCAGGCATCAAATTTAGAATGAGCGTATATTTACAAAAAACAATAAAGTTGATTTGTTAAAACATTAAATATCTTGTCTTTGTGCTGTTTTCAATTGAATACAGGTCAAAAAGGATTTGCAAATCATTGCTTTCTGTTTTTCTTTACATTTTATGCACTGTCCCAACTTTTTTGGAATTGGGGTTTGTACATACATGCATACAAACAATTATGGAAGTGGACTGTTGTATGCCTAATATGTGTTCTTCTTTGGGGGTGACATTTCAGGATGATATTTTTTGTATTTCCAATCCGTGTCTACATTTCCATTGGCTGAAGTGTGGAAAAACAGCTATGACCATAGACATTAATTCTGGCATAATTACACAACAGGCTGCTTTTTAATGATGTTTACTGCAGCGGTAAATCACACAACTGCTGTTTATATCGATTAGTCAGACCTCTTGGTTTCTCACAGGTAAAGCCTCTGTCCATTACCCTAAGGTGAGGAAACAGTATGATTACATCAAGCTGAAATCTGAAAGACCGTTTTACAGTTTCAAAACATTTGGTTTCTGAAATGTATAAAGATGGTAACATATATAGCTCACCACCACAATATTAATATTGAACTGACAACCAGAATTTAATTCAAGAATTTGTTTGTGTTCTTATTTTTGCCACTCATTTCTATTCACATTATAGTGTGGTATTTCCATTTAAAGTCTGTCGGAACAATAACAGTCATTCTTCCATTCTTCAAAACAATGTCAAGCGGCAACAGGAAGGGCTAAATTCTGGTCCTGAATTTTAAAAAAATGAGTAGAAAAGAATTTTAAAAGGCATGCATTTAATTTTAATACAGGCCAAATTGGGGGCTACACGGGCTGTAAATGTGGATGTTTCCTTGATGCCTGTTCCTTTGCAAACTAGGACATGGCCATGGTTAGACTGTCCTGGATCTGCAGATGCGAGGGAAGAGCGCCTTTCAATTTGGATCAGTACCAGGCAAACATCCACTGCAAGCATTACGTTCCATCATTAGCCCAGAATATCAAAGACTGCCCTTCAAAGGGCACTGGATTATACATGAAATCATATCATAGAGGCAGATGCTTTTTCAGAGAAAGAAACACCATAGTGCGTCGACACGCCACAAATCCCATCCTGATAACCCATCAGAGAGGTTCATGGGAAATATTGAATTGTGTAGGTCACCATGTAGCTTTAGAAAAGAAAGTTTATTTCTTCTCTTTTAATCAGAATTAATTTTAAAAAGAGGCAGTGCAGAATGACCACGTTTATGTGCTGATCTTTGAGAAAATCACCACATTTATCACTCTGAAAATTTAATGGGTCTTACTTTTTTGCTGTTGATTGAAAAACAATTGCTGCGGGGATCGCTGAAGGAAATGGATGGATAGAGAGATATCGCCCAGAATTTCCTGGGTGCGTTGGGCATAAATCAACACGGTCGGATTTCCTTTCTGAGGACGCTTTATTGATCATCTCCCTCATGCCCTTGCATAGCATGGAAGATGCAATTTGTCAATAATGGCTGTGAGTCCCTGTGCGCGAGGAACCAATAAAGCCCAGCACCGGAGGGGTTAAACCAGAGCCCCAGCTCAAGTGTGCAAGGCTGGGGCATTTCAATCTCTTTCAACCACCTGCTGCACGGCGCATTTTAAATTTTAATGTTAATTGCTGCAATTGTGCACCATCGGCACGTGCAGAGCAGCGAGGTCAGAACGCATTAGAGCGCTTCCCCCTTCCCCCAATTTCTCTTTTTCGCCCTGCCTCATTTTGTGGTCATACGGAAGGTAGCCTCCTGCCCCCCCCACCCCACCCCCCCCGCCCCCCGCTATCTCCACACCCCCATCCAGGCCCTGCCCCTCTGCCCCGCCCGACACGTGCATTATGCAGTAGGACACTGATTAACTTTGCCAATATGCCCCCTGTCTGCTAATAGTCTACGTTTTGCATATATTCAGTGGAACCCTGGACTGGCCTCCCGCTCGTGACATTTACACTGCTCCAAATATTTTATCAGTCACAAGGAATGCTGCTCTCTGCTCTATTAAAACTGAATTCTCCTCCATTTCCATTATTTCCCATTATTTTTCTCCCATTTAATTAGTATCCCCCGTTTCATTATTTGTCATGCCTTGCAGCAAATGGTGTGCCTTCATGTTTAGCTTGTTATTTAGATTTTGATGTTGTGTTTTGCTTTTCCAATTATCATTTTGCATTTTTTATTCAGCTCAGTTCCCTCAATGAATCAATGACATTGACAAATTCTTTAAGTGTCCTTCTTATTATTTAAATCGCTTCATTTAAAAAAATACATCTCAAAGCCATTGCAGTTACTGAAACAAATCACATTTACTTTTTCACAATGCTGTTACAGTTTCATTTAAGAAAAGCGACAGGAGTTTCTAAACTTTATATAGAGTAGAAACTGTGTTTCTTTGGTACAGATCAGATAATAGAGTGTGGCTGAGTGTGGTATGATTGTTTTTCTAACCATTAACCAGGAACATTTGAAGTACTATGATCTTCTACACTAATAGGTAATCAAGCTGATAACTTGAAGTAAATTACTTAGTGGCTACATCTCTGTATTTTAATTTAAAATGTTTGTCTGGATTGAGTTATACTATACATACAAAAGCCTTTTGTTATTCGTAATTCTCTCCACACATAGAATAGTAGTGCCATCTTGTGGTTGTAAAAGGGACTATTTCAGTGAAAGCAGAGCAGTTCTATTGGTGAAGTTTAAATGTTCAGAGATATCCAATGAAGTGAAAGACTAGTCATCATGTGAACAAAAACAATACCTTGCATGTAGTTGCCTGCAGGAGAAAGCATGTGTATCTATTAGTTTAACAAAGCTGTTTCCTTTCATAGATAGAATCCCTTGATGTTAAATTCCAGGGTAATACATTTTCCACATAAAGAATTTTGAAGCTTTGAAGAAGAGTTCTGAATTCTGCCTCTTGCATAAATGTGACCCATGTGCGTGCCATATACCAGTTTATGTATGAATAGCATTGAAAGTCATAGACTGAATACAAAAGGTAATATGCTCTATTAAGTCAGTAGTTCTAGTTGCGTAATGACACAACTAAATTAATTTGTTGGCTATGGCGCGTGAAGGCATAAATATATCCCAGTGCTTTTTTTATGATGTCTATAAACATCAAGGTCATAAAAGCTATTGGGAACGCAGTCGTCGGATAACCAGTATGTGACAAGTGCAGTGAGTGTCGCAGCAGTTGGAGGCCTCTCAGTAGCCACGATTAAACAGCCTTTCACAGCTGTTTAAATCAGATACTCAGCCACTGCAAACACAGTCACTCTGCTGTACGTCTTCCAGCTCCCTTCCGCTTAGTTTCACAAAGCTGCTTCCTTGCAAATCTCTCCACAAGCCCCTCCAAGTGAGTGGGATTTGAAGAGATTAGCAATCGTGGTCTCCGAGCCCTGGAGTTTCACGTGTCGGGACTTGTTCCATAATGATGGGGTGGGATTTGATACGGCACATTTGTCCGTCACAGTCTGAGCGCATCTGTTCAAGGCTATTTTGTGTGTTCTTCATTTTGATGGAAAATTAATGAAATTGTGTTATATTATGCACTTTATTAACTTCACCTATGGCTATTCTATTATTGCTTGGAGCAAGCACTTATAAATCTGTCTTGGAAGTGTGTTATACATTTTGAAATAGCTGTTGCTTTCTCCAGAACAGCTTATTTTAAGGTTCAGTTTTGCAATCTTTTTTGGTAACCTTTGCTGTTTTCATATTCTTTTTTAAATGCCTGCCAACCCTCTTGTAAATGTTGTACATTAGAGGCCTGCATCCTGACCCAAATCCGATGGGGTCAGAAGATATGCTGTGAATAGGCTGGGTATCGGGCCTTTTTTTATCTCTGCGACGTCAGGTCAGATTGGGTACGGGCCCCCTGCTAACCTGGAAGTTTATAAATAGTAGCCTAGCAATTCTGCCAGCTGTTAACAACGATTGACAACAATGGCACAAAGTTTCCAGTTTTTGTAGTGTACCCTTATGGTCATCTAGCAAATTAAAACAGCCTTATTTGACAGCACAGGAGCAATACACACAATAATTTGAGATTTTAATTGAAAGAAGCTTGGTCAAATAGAGCGGGAGGTTTGTAAGTAGAGTTTTATAAACAAATAAAATACCATGCTGTTTCCTCCTTGAGAGAACCAACCCACAGAGCGGTAGGTCACAATGATGAGTTCTGAACCCAACACACGTGATAAACCGTAGCACACTATGATATAAGGCATCCAGAGATTTAAAAACAGACATGGGGGCATACATATATAGAATGTCACCATAACCTAACACTAATAATATTGGTAATATTGCAGCCTGCACATTCTTTTCCCAACTATCCATAGATAGGCGAGACTTATTCCTAAAAAATAAGTGAGCTGGTGAAACAATATTGACTGGGCAATAATGACTACGAGAAAGATTATACATTTCAGCCAATTGACCTGTACAACATATCCACAGTTGTTCATTCATGATTTTTGGGTGCTACAACTTGTACTAGTAAAAGGGGATGGGGAGTTAGACAGCAAACTATTTACCGTAATTACTCAAAATTTACACATGTGCTTTCAACATCGGGGGATCAGGCAGCCAAACAACCAGCCAGCCAATCAGTCAGTCAGTTACCCACATTCACACGTTCTGCATCCGGGCAAGAATAAATGTGAAAGCTCAAATACAGCTGGTTTAATTTGCTAGTTGAGCATGGTACACTACAAAAACTAGTAGCTTTGCGTTGTGGCATTGTTGTCAATCGTTGTTAGAGCTGGATAGCTCCCACTCCCATTTTATTTCAAAGGCATTTTTCAAGCTCATATAAGATGTGGCAAATGCTTCGGCATGACATCCTGGCCATGCTAGGCGGTATCAACTCTGACTGGCAGCCCTGCACGGCAGCACATAATTGGCAGTAGCATTTCCCGGGGAGGGAGAGATCTCAGCCAGTGGGAAGCCTGTATTGCACCACGTAGCAGCGACCCCCCCTCCGGTCAATCAGGCTGCACCTGCAGCAGAGTCAAAAGAAGAAGCAGCTAGCATCACATGACTTTCAGCACTCTTGAACTGACAGGTGATGTGATGACCATGATCCTCCTTTAATTCTCAAGCTCCAAATACAGGTACATTATGACAAATGTCAGCTGAAATGTAGTTTTATTTGAGAATGGCCCTGGGCGCCCTTTATTTCATTCCTTACGATCTGATCAGTCCATCAGATCAGTTGGTTCTGCAGGGGAAGGGTTTGAAAAGGTCAGTGATGTTGGAACTATGTGAATTAGAAACCCAAGGTTAGCTGGACCGTGTCAAAACAGCTTTGGTGTCCGTGTGACAGGTTTACAACATCAAACTCTGTGACAGGCCTTCCAACAGGGCCACGTTCTTTGCCCGGGCGCTTTCATGTTATACGCGGGGCCTCAGTTAGTTTTCTCCTCAATCACCAACATGTGACAGGGATCCCCAAATGACAGGACCTCTCTCACTTAACTGACTTTAGGTTCTCTTTGGACCAGTCTCCTCAAGCTAGCCCAAAGGTCAGCACCCTGCTCACATTTCCCAACACTGCGGCACTATTCGCAACCTCTGTACATGCAGAAAGGTATTTTATTTAACCAGGCCCCATATATTTTCCTGATTAAATTTAGTCTTGTTGGTGGTTACCAGGCAACAGCAGTGCTCTGGACAGTGCTCTGTGCATTTTAATATTAGTTGCTGACCATTCATTTTAGCAAAGATATACTATAAAAGAGCAAAGATTATTAAAGTTATGTTCTGATATGTTTGTTTTTCAACAATCCGTAAGGTCCTAAATAGTGTTTGTAATGAAAAATGAATACTTAGTAATTGCCGTAGTTAAGGTCAAATTGATTGAATCTAGTCCTTAAGGACAAATTGATTGAATCTAGTCCATACTCATTATGAAAATGTTCCACATCATTTCCTTAGAGTAACATTGGTATGTGACATTGGTTTGCATCTTATTAAAGTAGTATCTATTTCCTGCAGAAATGCATGTCCACCAGTAGCCCTGTGGCTGCCATGGAAATGGAATCTTATACTGCATGAGGATGTGAGGCAGCTGCTTATTTATGAGCCGTGTTGTAATGGATCTATATACACTGATAAACATCAGTCTGTTTGTTTTTGTTGTGTTCTGCACTTCATTAATATCAATTATCAACCCTGTGAAGTCCAATAATAAACAAACAGGATTGTTAGCGTTGAGAGAGATGGCTTCACTGACAGTTGTGTCCACAAGCTGGTCTTGCAGAACTCATCAGCACAAGCTCTCGTATCTAATTAACAAAATCTGTCGGAATCTGCAGCTGTATAACTGAAACACTGTACCTGCAGACCCCTGTTCAACTCAGAGGAGACACTTCACAACATTGTAGGAGTCTGATTAACATCATATAATCGCTTATCATCCTGAAGGATGTCATTAGGATGACAAGCAATTCCTCTGGTTCACAATGAATATTTACAGTGGTGTATTCTATGACATCAACAAATAAGGAATCTGTCAACATCCCAGGAAATGGGTCATTTATGAGGTTATGATCATTTGAGGTTAAATATCTGAAAATAACTCATTGTGATATTACAAATGGAAGTGATATGTTCCGAAAGGGCATAACTTGTCTGCCACAGTAAGCTAGTGCCGAGTCTGCATGCTCATGCAAAAATTTGGGGTATCCTTTGTGTTGTTTCCAATCAAGGGAAAGTCACAGGCTGTTCACTTCCATTACTTCCAGCTATTCCTCATTACCAAGCAAAGCCATTACAATTAATCTCTCATTTCCCGCCTTTGCCCAGGTGGTCGACATTAAAGAGAAGTTGAAGCAGTCCAAGAAGTTCTGGGCCAGCCTACCTGATGGTGTATGCTTGGAGGACAAAGTGACAGCTGGCGAGTCCAATGAGGAGCAGTGCTGGAACGGGCACAGTAAGGGCAGGTACTGTACGGGTACCGTCCCCACCAGAGTCTGACACCAGGGCAAAGGCTATGCCATGTTAACAAATCACTACAGACCACACAATGCCACATAATGCTGTCTCTTAAAGCGAGAGAGCGAGAGAGAGAGAGAGAGAGAGAGAGAGAGAGAGAGAGAGAGAGAGAGGAGGGTAGGAGGAAGAGAGGAGCGAGAGGGAGGGAGGGAGGGAGAGAGAGAGAGAGGAAGACAGAGAGGAGAGAGGGGGGGAAGAGGGTGCAAGAGAGAGGGAGGGAGAGAGAGATTGCTTAGTTTTAAATTTGTTTGATGTTTTATAACCAGGCTAGTACTGCAGTGTGGAACTAATTGCATTAGCAGCAAAATTGGTGGATAAATGAGTTTAAATGCTGCTGTGTCACATTATGGGAGAGGCAATCTGCTGTGCCTAAGTTTCCCCCATCTGTTATTCCAGCATTCAGGAGAAAGAAATGGTTCGAGCACCGCATACAATATTTTAAGATTAAGACATAATCTCACTCTCAAGTAGCCAGCTGCATCAGCATTCATAACTATACCAGTTTCATCTCGTTGCGCTACAACTTGTTCTATTCGAAAAATGATTTATGTTGTATTTTGTTATTCAAATGTATTTTCAAGCACTTGAATAACAAATTTTGTTATTCAAGTAACTCGGGCTCATGCCCGTAACTCGGGCTCATGCCTGAACTGTTAAGATAGTGGGCGAGCCCGACCACAGGAGTTCACGTAACTCTCTACCGGATGAAGAAAACAAAAGCATAATATTGAAGTCCCACAACCAAAGAAAAGTTATGTGGCCACAACTGTCAATATACGACGCAAAAGGCTACATCAATATACGACACAAAAGGCTACCTTTGGCGTCAGAGGCGCGACACTTGGGCAGAAGCGTCGCTATGTGACGAGTACGGGTGATACCACGTCGCATATTGAATTTACTGTTTTCCCACTCTGCATTGCACTGGTGATTTGACTCCTAAAGAGTATACATAGGAAATGTTATCCACAGTGTTATGGGTTATCCACCCATGCATATGACAATGTTACAGAGGGAGCAAAATCAAGGTGGAGCCTCATTTATGTCAGTACTTACAAGGGAGAGAGTAGCAACTGCCGACAGCTTGTGCGATTCCAAGTCATTGCTTAGATACCCATGTTGCCTTTATAAAATCAGTCAGCCATTACACAAAGGGCCCGATTTACTAAGACATTGAGCGTGTGCAAAACCTTTAAGCACACGCAAAACTAATAACACAACCAATGATTGGCGCAAAACAAATACCATGACCAATCATTGGTCATGTTATTGGTTTTGTGTGTGCTGAAAGGTTTTGCATACGCTAAAGGTCTTAGTAAATCAAGCCCAAAGAGTATAATCCAGTAGTATTCATAAAACCATGTATAACTCTGGTATTAACATGCCATTACACATTTATAAATCACTCTTGAAAAAATGCAATTCCTTATGAATAATGACAATGTGGCAAAATGGCTTCCTATTTTGACAGGAATGTTATTCCATTTAGCAGTTGTTTCTTGTTTTTTGCTTGTATCCTTAATTCTTCTTGTGATTTTGTAGTTTATCATGTCTTATACTGACCTGGCCTTAAGACTTAGCCATAGCATACTGTGTGTGCTATACTCAATGTTCACGTCTATGGATAGCGGCTACGTTATTATTTAAATGTGCTTTGTCTGATCTGTTTTGTAGTTGCTTCAATGTCCTTCAGTATGCACTTATGGTATGTGGCTTTGGATAAACGTGACTGCCAAATTAATGCAACGTAATGTAATGTTGCTCACTAGTCATAGGCACATAGATAAATAAAATGTTATTGGAGCATGTGGCCTTACCATTTGTAAGAGAGTATCACACACCACCACCACTGTGTTGTGCTTGTGGACATCTGGTTTAACAAAGTGCCAAGAAGCTTGGCAGAAGTGTACTTCTCTCTTTACTTTGACTCTCATAAAGTGATCATACCACCAGATGGAGTCATAAACAGCTCTAAAATTCCTCTGTTAGCGCCATGTGCTTCGAATACTCCGCAGTTTTGGCACGATCAGTCAGCAAGCATTTCTGAAGCAATTCCCGTCTCACTGACGTTGAACCATCCAGTTTAATTATCCTTGATTTTTGAACGTTGGGAGTGTTTTCTTTCCACAACAGTGACAGACGTGGTCTTGATCCTAATCTGGTTTACAACCTTTCCTCTCTTTTTTTCTCAACTGTGTTTTATTAAAAGAGACATTTTACAAGCTTATTTAAGGTCTTGACATTCTCACTGCTTGTGTTTTTTTTTTGCCAGTGTGCTGGCTCTCACAGCTCAGAATTTCTATTTGATCAACTTTAGAAATTTTGTGTTTGTCATAGCAGTCCACAGCATAGCTCCTTTTAATTGAAGGAGGGAACATGGGAACTGCTGTAGAAATCAGTGAACTGAACGAAACGATTAGTGCCACAGCCACTGTATTTTAGGTGGCAGGAGCCAGGAGGTGGTGATAATATAAATGGGAAGTGATTATGCTCTCAACTCTTCTCAAGGGGATTTGGTATAGGACCCTGAGGTGCAGCCACTTCACCAGGAGTATGCCAGCTCACTCCATTTCTGACACAAGTTTTTTATTTGGCAATAAATAGGGCACAATGACCATATTTTACTACTCTGTCCCGTTTTATTATCGAATGGTGCAGCGTGTTTCTGAGATGCTCAAATGTTCCACATGCTTATTTTTCACTAAGAGCTGAATTAATTTCTGTGTCTAAAACTGTCATTTACCAACACGTTTTTTTTTTTTTTACAAAACTCCTTCGAAGTGCTCCAAGTTATAAGTATTTACATTTGAGCAAAGAAAATCTGTTTAAACACCTCTAAACTGTTAAATCCTGCACCTACCACACTTCTGAGATTCAGTGCGCGAGAAAGCTTAGCGAGTACATGCCGACGGCACTGCCTTGAAATCAAATTGGGTTTATGTGACAGGGGGCAGCAGTGTAGCATAGGGCTAACAGAAATTGACTTGCAGTCAGAAGGCTCCAATTCAGGCAGGGCAAGTCGAAGGGCCGCGGAAGCCTCGGGCAAGGTATTTTCATTTTGTCGCCGCATTAAATATTTATAAAGCGTAAACTGTGTACGTCACCACTTGATAAGGGCTTAAGGAAATAATTACAAACGAATAATGATTTTTTTTCTTCTTCTGACTGTGCTGTTGTGTTAATGAATGCAAATTTTTACCCAACCCAGGTATTTTCCTGACGTTCTGAAAGACGGTCTGACCAACCAGATGAACAATCCTGAGGTGGAGGTGGACATTACCCGGCCGGACACTTTCATCCGTCAGCAGATCATGGCCCTCAAAGTTATGACCAACAAACTAAAGAACGCCTACAATGGCAATGACATCTACTTCCAAGATTCCAGTAAGTCACTCCTGCCCTAGACTTTGCCTCTGTTAGCCAGGGATGTCCGCTAGTATCTACATGAGCGCTGCAGGCTGCAGCATGCTGGTCAATTGCTCTTATTTAGAGCGACTTGCATACATTCCTTGCATACGCTCAATTCAGGCAGCTGGGTGTAGGTATTACTGAAGCTATTCATGTTAAGGACCTGAGCAGTGCCACACCTGGGAATCAAGCCTATAACTTTGCTGTTACAAGCACATGTACCTTACCATTATGTTGCACTGCTGCCTGGTCATCAACATCACATTACATTGCAGGCATTTATCAGACCACTTACAAGCACATGTACCTTACCATTATGTTGCACTGCTGCCTGGTCATCAACATCACATTACATTGCAGGCATTTAGCAGACCACTTACAAGCACATGTACCTTACCATTATGTTGCACTGCTGCCTGGTCATCAACATCACATTACATTGCAGGCATTTATCAGACCACTTACAAGCACATGTACCTTACCATTATGTTGCACTGCTGCCTGGTCATCAACATCACATTACATTGCAGGCATTTAGCAGACCACTTACAAGCACATGTACCTTACCATTATGTTGCACTGCTGCCTGGTCATCAACATCACATTACATTGCAGGCATTTAGCAGACCACTTACAAGCACATGTACCTTACCATTATGTTGCACTGCTGCCTGGTCATCAACATCACATTACATTGCAGGCATTTAGCAGACCACTTACACATGTTTTGCATTATAACATAGTATCCATTTATACAGCTGGATATATACTGAAGCAATGCAGGTGAACGTCAATGCAAATTTTAATAAAGAGCCTTTAGTAATGTAAGAACAACAGTAAATGAAGTTAACCCAATGCATTTTGGACCATAATTACAATAATAATAAATAAGTATGCAGATTAATGGTTGGTCTTCTGATTCAAGCAGGCCTGGTTTATTGAAATTCCAACTTGTTGACATCATCAATTGAACCTTTTCTTCTAGCCTAAATTTAAGATGGGGATTCAAATTTAAATACATTTCATGTTTTATAATACACACTGGTTTCTGTCAAAAAGCACTGGAAAAATTAAGAAACACACAAATACTGTATTTTTATTCTTCCAGCAACAATCAGAACCTAAATAAATACAATTAATTACAAATAAATAAATAAATAAATAAATAAAAAATTGCCGGTAGAAATTGGACATACACATCTCCTTTAAAACCATTGGGTGTGATGAATAACTATTTGCAGTTTGACAGTTTTCAGTAACACCAATTGAGTGTGCTCCGCATTTTCATTTATTTATTTATTTTTTATCTCTGTGATTATAATCAATTTGATTTATACAAGGAATGAAAACAACAGTCTTGGCTGTAAGGCTCTCACTGATGCAGCAACAGAGGAAAGATCAATGGGGTGCCTGTTAAAAATAAACACATGAATTATGAATCACATTTACTTTACTGAGAGCACCAAAGAGAATAAGGAGTCAGACAAGAAAGTCATACATTTGTTATGAAGTGCAAAGTTCTCCTGTCTTTTTCACTTGTTAGTCCTATTTACTGTTACATAAAAGCAAACAGACGTCTGAGGGAGAATTTCCATGCGCGATGTAAGTGCACAAATTAACGTAATTGCAAGAGTCAGTTTCTTCTGTACTGCATGTCATTCTAATGGATCCACTGTTTGGTGACTGATTGTTTGCATTTTAAAAGGCCAATTCTGAACGAAAGGCTATTCCGAGATGCGCTATACTTGCCGTGCTTCTCAAATCACTGGGTGACTACTTGTGAAGATAATTACACCGTTATGGCTGACGACATGACTTCAACCTTGCCTTGCAAGAGTATTAGCACACCTACATCATACCAGAAAAATGTACCCACAGCATTACAGAACCATTGCACGCTCACACACACAAACACACGCACACACACACAGTAAAATGTTCAGAAATGTTTAGTATTAATTTAACCCAAACAGAGTCCAGTAGATCCAAGATGTGATTTCACACCGTACATAAACTGGTGTGAACTGAGAAGGCTGTGAGAGATAAGAGTTTTTTGTCCCTCTTCTCTTGGAAGCAGTTTGTAGAATTCAGCATGTGTAGCTGAGCAGCCTCATTATTAATGCAGTCGCATCAGTCTGCACACAGACAGAAAGCCTATGCGGCGTGTTGGGAAATGAAAATAGCGTCTTTCATTCGGCGCACGTAACTTTTCAGGACGAGTGGCACTCTACTCAGCGAAATAAACGGCGCCCAGCGGAGTGTTCCAGACAGCCACGGGGACTAAAACTGCGGAGGCCCGTATTTAATCAATGTCTGTCCTTAACTTTGACTCAGGAGTGAATCTGAGTCGAACACTATTTGTTCCTTCACAAACATAGTTTCGCAAGTTAATTTGTTGCCGACGCCAAGCTCTGTTTGTGAAGAAAGAGGACGCTTCGATTTTGAGACTCATTAGACTGAAGGACAGAGGTTGCCAGAGGTCACAGTGCCACGTGATGAGTTTCTCAACAAAACGCATGATAGACACATGGTACCACCCAATTATGTTATGAGGAAAATTAATCATTTGTCAAGTATTTATTGATCTATTTACATAATATGCATAAATACAAATATTTCAATTGATGTGCAAATTGTTGTATTGCACTATAAATGATTGACCTTTTAAAAAAACAACTGCAGCCCACATCAGATGGACATGTGGCCCGTATAGTCCAAAGTGTTGAGCACCGCTAGTGTAGACTGCTGTGCTGGGTTCCCATGGCTCTTTCCCCACTGTACCTGTGTTCCACTGTGTTACAGGCGACGAGGGCAGTGGCTCAGGTAGCGGGAGCGGGTGCACGGAGGCCTGCGTCACGGAGTTTGACTTCGTCAGCCCGGAAGCTCCGGTGGTGGGCGCGGACAGGAGCGACGAGCGGGGCGTCGGCCTCCCGCTCCAGCTCCTCCCTGGTACTGGCGGCTGCGCTCGCCCTCACAGCCCTGGCACTGCAGAGGCAATGGAGATAATATTGGGGTGGGACGCTCACCTGGGACAGCAGGTATCCCGCTGTTACGCTCCCAGACAGACAGAACTACAAGCTCGGCGACCCAATGAGAAGGACTTGTACAGAAGAGTTCAGCACTTGCAGCCTGCTAACCCCCCCACCCCCCTTTTTCCAAAGAATGCTTGGTGCCATCGCAAGCAACTTTTACATGCCAAACCGCATTCTCAGTATTCCAGAACTTTGTGAAGATGCTCACCCAGAAAACCTAGTGTTCGAGATGTTGTGTTAAAGAAAACAATTTTATTCGTTTTTTGGTTTGTTTTCGTTTATACAGCATAAGTGTTGAGATCTTAAGAAAGCTGAAACAATGCACTGGGGTCGTTTCCATCCTGTCGATCCTGAAACAGAAAAGGAAGAATTTTACTTACCACTGTGAGAATGCATGAAGACGTCATCAGTAACAACTTTAGATGGATGAGCGCTTACTACCAATTACTTTTAATAGTGGGGGTGGTCCAGATTTACCCAGAATCTACCCACAATATGCATCTTTGCTTTTTCCTTACCTTTTAGCAAATTCATTGAGACAAGTGTTGTACCCTTCCATTTTCTTTTAATTTCAGTAACCTCAAAGATCATATCATGAAAGCAATTTTATAATAACAGCACCTACTTAAATGGTAGAAGTTTAGGACAAGATTGTGTCTGGGCCACATTTTAATAATCAGTAAAAAAGGGGACTTTTTTTCTCAATGAAGAGTGTTGGTCCTGTTCACAATTACAGGTTCAATAGGCTGAGCATACCAATGCCATACTACAAAAGGCATCACGTACGCAGACTTTGTTTTTGGTTTTTTTTGGTGTTTTTTTTTTTTTTTGCTTTAAAAGCAACAATAAATTCCTCTGACTTATTTTTCTAAATCAAAAGAGAATTATATCATATATGAATAAATTATATGTTTTAGCTGTTATACATGTTTAAATAATTAATTTGTAGTAAAAGTCAGGTTATAGCTCATCAACCTGTTACTAATGACTGCATTATTTTCTTTAAAATGCAGACATTACTTTTCTACTGGTATTTAATAAAGAAAGGTCATTTATAACATGTGTCCATTCACTGAGAACAATGCCATATTGTCTTGAACAGAGAGATGGGAGCCCTACTACAAAATTTATACCATTTTGAAAGAACACAATTTCCCATCATGCATTCCCATGTTTACGCTCAAGAAGAAGGAAAGGATCATGTTCAACCCCTGCTATTTCTCATCCCTGCCCTCCCTGAGTCTGAGCACGCTCATGGCAGTGTTTCATATTGCTAATCCAACAACCTTTTTCATACATGTATTTTTAAAGTGGAAGTGTGCTGCTGCGTTAAAGTAGGTGTATATCTATAACAAAACAAAAGCAAAAGAAATCTCCTTTTTAGTCTCGTGTTAATCATCTATTTTTGTAATCACAGATTTTAACTTTTATCAATTTGCTCAGGGTTGGCATGTCTGTAAACATGTAATGTGTTTTGTCAACCATTTATTTTTTAAATTGCACTTTTTTTTGCTTTTTTTCATTTCATAATTCATCCTGTTTACTCTTAAACAGTTCCAATATTCTATGCCTCTCACTCATTCTCCTGGTTCCTGGTTCACAGTGTATGTGATGTTTTGAAAACATACATTTCATTCTAAAAAATTATGACCCAGACAACTGAAGAATCACTAACATATATTTGGTCCTATTGATAATCATGGATATATTGTTTACAATCAGTGGAGATGATGACATTACAAATTTTATTGTTCAGTAAAAAACGAACACAGCCTGACAACATATATAAATATACAGGTATATATATATATATATATATATATATATATATATACTGTATATACAGTGAGCACCATAATTCATTGGACAGTGACACATTTTTTGTTATTTTGGTTCTGTACTCTAGCACTTTGAGTTTGAAAGGATACAATCGCAATATGGTTGAAGTGCAGACTGTCAGCTTTAATTTGAGGGTATTTTCATCCATATCGGATGAACCGTTTAGAAATTATAAAACCTTTTGTACATAGCCCCCCCCCCCATTTTCGGGAATCAAAAAATATTGGAAAGTTTAACATAATGTAGAATGAAGTAATATTTTTTAATATTTGGTCACATATCCTTTGCATGGCATGACTTCCTGATGTCTGTGACCCAACAATATCTAAAAACTCTTGATATCTTATTTTCTGGTACTCCTACAAGCGATACTATGACCTCTCTGCATTTGAATGGATCTCTATGGGAATTTGGGTGGGGACTAGATTTAGCTGTAAATTACACTGGAACAGTATGGAACACATGGTTGGCTAAATGGCTCTACGTCATCAAGGGTCTGACGTATCAAACAAGCCTTAAACCATCACTCTGCTGCCAGATATGCAGTAGATATGGATGGATAAATTGAAGGGTTTCTTCTCCCGACTTATTTTTCCATAGAGTTCAATAGGAAAATTTGTCAGGAGAAACAACCATTAAAGTGATCCATCCATATCTACTGCATAACTGTCAGCAGATGGTTTGAGACTCATTTGATACCTTAGACCCTTGATGACTTAAAGCCGTTTCACCAACCATGTATTCATTACTGTTTCAGCATAATTTACAGCTAAATCTAGTCTCACCCCCCAATTCCCATAGAGATCCATTCAAATGCAGAGACGTTATAGTATCGCTTGTAAGAGTACCAGAAAATAAGATATCACGAGTCTTTTGATATTCTTTGGTCACAGACATCAGGAAGTCATGGCAGGCAAAGGATATGCGACCAAATATTTAAAATGATTACTTTATTCTACATTATGTTACACTTTCCAGTATTTTTTGATGCCCGAAAAGGGGGGGCTGGCTATGTACAAAAGGTTCTATGATTTCTAAATGGTTAATCCGATATGGATGAAAATACCCTCAAATTAAAGCTGACAGTCTGCACTTCAACCTCATTGCCATTGTATCCTTTCAAACTCATATCCCAAAAAAAGGTTTTAGAAGACCTTTTCATGGTGTATCAGTGTTAATGTTATTTTCATTAGCATATCTTAGTCTATGAACAGTGTCCGATGACTAAGACTTAGGCTATGACACTGATTTTTCAGAAGTTCCATAGCTTTCTCTCCAGGTCCTTAATTTCTTATGACAGTAAGCAAGTTGTCCGTTGACAAAAGGTCTCAATACATCTCCTTTTATTAAATTGTGATTTCACCTCATTGAGTATTACTGAAATAAGTAGACTGACAAAAGTGAGATTTGGCTTGCCGCTCTTTGACTAACAGCTGATTTATTTATACAAAATACAGGCAGAATGCCATTGAAAAAGGAAATAGTGGCTGCAGAACCTGTTGTAAAAACTTGTGGTGAGGATTGAAGATGTATTTTAAAGGGCAGGGTCATTGGTTGTGTATGTATCACCCTGCAGGTTTCATTCCTAGGGAAGCTCAAAGCATGCAACAGGAAACGGGGAAATGACAAACACAAGTGCATAGAATGGGGATAACTGTTGACTGCACTGCTGGGAATGTCCAGCAGAGGGCAAGCATGCAACAGGAAACGGGGAAATGACAAACACAAGTGCATAGAATGGGGGTAACTGTTGACTGCACTGCTGGGAATGTCCAGCAGAGGGCAAAGCACAGACTGTGGTGAATCTGTATTGCTGAGGGGATTCCAATGTCTGGTTGCATGGTTGTCACATTTAGCCTAAGTTGCAAAAATCATCAAGAGGAATATATATTTATTACAGTAATTGGATTTCTTCAAGCACATTTTTATTGGAACATTGTGTACAATGGTGGGACTATATGAAAATGGAAACAGCATTGTTAATTTTGAGCTATACAAAATATTTTCATGCGACGATGATGCAAGAGGTCTTTTTTGTCTTTTGTTTTTGTCATTGCACTTTAAATAGGCTGTTTTACAACACCAACTTGTCCTGTTAAAAAATGTTAATGTATGTGCGTGCATCAACAGAAACAGTCTTTAAAGCCATGTTAAAAAAACATGTTTGTGTCCGGTTTTGGTGAAGAACTCATCCAGCTGAATTTTACTGTACAAAAGACTATGAAGAGCGCTGTTTAAGGAAAAAATGTTTAAAGTTACTGCTGGAAAGCACTGCTTTAAGCATACAAGGTTGACATTTTACATGACATACAAGTCGTTATAAGCAGACAAGCCTTACAACTTTTTTTAAAAATGAGTAAAATGGTTTGCATTTGGGTTTTCTTACTCTCTCTTGTATACAGACAAATAATGGTGTGCTAATAAACGTTTATTAAAAATAAAAAAATGCCATATAAAGAGGTAGCCTATTTTTCACCGCTTCACAATTACTGCTTTGATGCACCCACCAATTTTATTTTGTCATGACACCACATAAAGCAAGCATACACAATTGTCAAGATAGTGGGAAACGTGTGTTTTGATGAGCCCACCGCTTCAGTGCCATGTTACTTCCTAATTTGATTATTAATCTATAGATATGTGATGATACATAGGCTATGACTTTAGGGTATCACAATCACCATAATTAATAGGAAAGAAGATGGGTTAATTTCACATAGAAGTTTATATATAACTGAAGCAAATTTTTCACTTCACTGGGAAAACACCATTTCCAAATATGTCAATTTCACCTGACAATAGCTTTCCCCCAGCCCTATCGTGCAATGCAGTAACGCTTACTTACGTTACAGCTAGAGAAAGAACTAGAAAACTATTTATTTATTTGTTTGTTTGTTGTATGCCCAGATAACTATTTACAACTTTAAGAATTAGTTCCTTCATTTTCGGCCGACCGTTGTTTTTCAGTCGGACGATTGCTCTTTGGTTTAAATTTCTTATGCGAAGACCTCCCTTGCCTAAAGGGTTAACCGTTTCACGACAGGCTTTTTTGTTTTACGGCAGTAGTGACACGTATGAACTCAGAGCTAGCGCAGCCCAATTTTCGCTCCTTTTTCTTGATCTCTTATTGGCTTACTGTGTTGACAGGCAGCAGGAAGTGCTTACTGATTGGAGAGGTGATGATTCAATCAAGCCATGAAGGCGTAGAGAACTGCAGCTATACAGTACACATAATTCCATTCATTGCCACATATCCATGCAGAGTTGCTACAAAGTTTTTCTTACTTAATACATCTAATAAATTAAAGATGTATACATTAATGGTGTCGCTTATTGTGTACGTGCAGTGTGTTTCACTGGCAAACGGGAAAACTATATTGGGAGTTTTCAAAAGCGATGCTGCAAGGGAAAACAATGGACAGTACATAACAAGATTTTTGTTTCATGGTAAGAGTGCTGATCATACTAGTAATAATACCATTAAAAGTATGTAGTAGCTGAGAACATAGCTTGCTGGCTAAACTGATAGCTAAGGTTAGTTAACTGACAACGTCTTGTCTGTTCTAAATAACCATGATGGGTATATGTGGATGATGTGTTGCCCTTCCGCTGTAGTTTGCTTGTTAGCTACGCGAATACATCTAGGTTAGCTTGCCATAACAAGGCTAAGATTCGCTGACTTGCCAGGTGGCGTGCTAGATACCGAATATATAGCTAGTATTGTGTTGGCTAGCTACGTTATTGAACGTTTTTGTGTAGGCTACATTACCATTTATTCAGAAGCGACACTATCTAGTGGCGATAATCGTTATGAAACGTACGTAACATTGTTCATATAAATATAGCTAAGGCAAATATTTAGGAAGACCGGTTTGGTTAGAAGTAAGGTTACCTTAACGTTAGCCAACGTCACTGTGACGTTGCCGGCTAGGCTCTGCAGTTAACTTGAATTAATGTTCAGCTTGTCCACTGGAATACACTCACATGTATTCAGCCACGCTAAAGTCCACATATATGTTTATTCAGTGCATCAATTCTGAGCTGACGTTGCACATTTGCTAATGAGTTAATGCAATGATGTGGATAGTCATCAGACACCAGGTTTGCATTGTACCAAAGAGGGTAGGCGGAGCAAGAGGTCCAACTTCAGGGCTAAAACGTCCGCACTTATTAGACAGACAACAGGCGCTCATTGAACGACTGGCGGTCAATGGAGTTTTTACAAAACAGTTCGCTAAACGGGTTATTATCAGAAAGACGAAATCAAAAGTCTCCTTTTTCTTTTTCGATTATATATGCCTAGGTTGTCAGGACCCAGTACTACTACTTACAACCCGTTATTTTGACTATCCAACGAAAACAAACTTTAAATCCGGCTAGCGCCGGTCAGATGCACGCCACTCTAAGCATACGTTATGTAACTTTAGTTGCTAAGCTAACTGAAAACACTACTGCGTATGCCTGATCACTTCCTCTTGTGCGGACAAAAAATCCAATGGGGAAAAGCGCCAGTTGCGTATCTTGTCATATATGTAAAATCTTTGATTGTACCCGCTGCTCTCGGAATTGCTGCTCGTGAAATTTGAGTTTCATAAAATTGCTCATATGAGGTGACGTCAGAGGCCTCAGTCCCTCCCTCAGCTGCGGAATGCACTTATGCTGAGATCTCGCAGATGAAAAAAAGATCTGTCGGCCATCCCCAACTTGTTCAGGCTTGATTATAGGGCAAAATTAGCGTTGTAAGAAGTGCGTGTAACTATGGTTAACTAATATTGTATTTTTCACTGGGTTTCTATCAGCAACGATAAAAGGCAGCAAATAAATGCTGAATTTAAACGCAAGGTGGTGGTACAGAGCTATCTTTGAGATTCAGTCTCATGTATAATGTTGGCTGTGAAATATGTCAAACTCCAGTAAAGCGTATTGCACTGCAATGGTATGGTTCCATGTAATTGAATCGCATCACCCATCACTAAATTTCTTCCAATACATATTAAAAATCCCAAGTTGTGAGTGTTGTGATAGGTTGGGAAATTCTCAGGACATTGCTCTATGTGAGTTTTTTTCATGTAATGGTGGGCTAATCTATGACTTCCTGTATCCATTTACCAGGAGAGAACGCCTTGATGGTTTACAAGCTGGATGATGTGCCCACGGCCATACAGAAAGAGGCCAAGCTGCTGCTGTTCCAAGCGCCAAAGGGATCGGACAACCTGAGCTGTCTAGAGAATCTCTCTGGAGCTCAGCTCTCCAGTAAGTCTCATGCACAAAACTGTTTGTACCCATCCTCCATTCAAGGCCTGTCTTTGCCTGTTGAAAAAAAAAAAAAACACAGGAGAGGTAAGCATAGGTGTGTTGCTGAGATGCAGAATCTCTCAGGGTTGAACTTGGTACTTATGGAAAGGACCCACATGGCGTAGACCAGTGTTACTCAAGTCACGGTCCTCCAGGGCAGAGCACTGCTGGTTTTCCACCCTCCCTGTACCTGGGTGTCAGGTGTGATGAGAAGCTAGCCAATCAGTAGCAATGATTGTTCGGTTTATTACCTGAGAGAAAAGAAAACCAGGGCTGGACTTTTAGATTCAAGGGCCAGAGTTGCGCATCCATGGCGTAGACAGATTAAAGTATTATTTATCTGCCCTTGTACAAGTAGCACAGTTGTTGCTAAACTGATCATAAAGATTAAGCTCTGTAGCCTAATGAAGAAAGCAGGTGGAAAAACATATTGCACTGCACTGTGGTTTCTTTCGTTTTACTTTTAAAAAAAAATTCCATTCACTTTGCGATTCTCTCTAATGCAGTTGCATTTTAAAATGCGTTAACATAAAACGTTGAGCAAGGCCGTCCTCCCCCCCCCCCCCCCCCCCAATCTTCAGTTATTATAAAATTACATTTATCATTAGCCTTTGATTTCACTATAAGCGATCAAACAGTATACGGGTGCAATATGAGTGGTGTTAATTTCTGAACCACTAATTACACTAGCGTAGAATATGCGCGCAGTGTTGTGCTCCTTTGTCTCCAGAACAATGGGCCCCTGTCTTTGTCAAGTGTCCTCAACGCCTGCCTCTGTGGACGCAGCATTGTCTAACAAAATGGAACGGCAAATTGAAAGGGCAGCATCGTGCAGGAGGGAGAGTGCTCAGTCTTTGATGTACAGAAAATGAGAAAGCTCCTTCAATAGCATTTCAAAGGAGTGTTACAGATGAAGGTGATGCTTAATTCGTGAAACTATCTACTTTGCTATGTTGATGGCGAAATGCATCCATTTCCCTAATGGCTCAGTGTGAATATCCTTTTAAGACGCATTTTGTCATACACGTTTCAGGGGCATGTAATGTGTTGGTTGGAATAGAAACAATTTTCTTTTTCATTGCACGTGACTGCACTTTTACTTGTTCATTCATCGTACAAAAGAGCTCAATATATTGTATATAACAATACAAACAAAACAACTGGTCTGAGGCAGCATTTGTTTGGCTATTTAAGCAAGAGGCTACTTCACCATACATTTGAAATGTAATGCTTTTATTCCTTTTATCCGTATTGAAAAGGTCTTTATTCCGTTTTGTAAGTAGGATCCTTATGTGCTTCTTGAACTAAATTGTAGGCTATCTATCCCAGAATGCACTGCTCTGCAGCATTCCACTCTTTCTGTAGTTGTGTATGGACCCCAGAGGATCTTTTGGGCTCAGTTTATGGGGAGTGGGGGTTCAGCTCTTGTCATTGTGCGTTTGTGCATTGGGTTGCTGTTTCTTAGATGAAAAAAACAACAGTGGTTTGATGTGAGTGTAAGAAATTTCGAGAGACTTATGAAAAGATATATGTATTTAGTTATGCATTTATATATGTATGTGAGCCATGCCTGGTAGCTATTATCAGTGTCAAATGTGATGTGGGCAATCTGGTCAATAGACACAAGTTTAATTGAGTGTGTAGCTGCCATTATAACCATTAACCAAGGATTCAAAAGAGACTTGTGTGCTGAACTGAGAATTCTCATCTACACGACCACAGCTAAATGAGTGCAGTTTTCATACACTCTGAGAGGACTTTAGTATGAAGACCATATCGGGCAGTTACACTGAAAAATGAAGCCGTCACATAGTGATTTCACCCTTCATAGCTGGCTATATGATACTGGATTTGCATTAAGTTACAGAAAATATGGTAACTCACAGTAATGCCTCTTTTAAATCAATGTGAATATAGGAAAAGTAATACTTTTGTGTCTTGCTATTTAAGTGTATGCTGTATGTTTATTTGTTATTGATACAAATTTTGATATTATACATGTCACCATAGAAGATTTCATATTCCAAGAATCCATTCTGAATGTGGAATCTTCCCCACCATTGTTTCTAGGCAAACAAATCTGGGCTTTTGAATCACTTTTTTTGGCCTTTAGAACTTATAATATGTTTATTTTAGGTAGATTAAAATAGATTAAATTGTTACTTTTTCCATTTATCAAACCTAAATCTTAAACCCTTAATATAAGGCCTGTCCATATCCCCTTTGCTGTTCCTATAGAATTGATGGTATTATGTCAGATATAATATTAACCGTGTCCATTCCACGTACAGTAAAAACCATCGGCAGGTATTTTTGATTAAAACTGAGTTTGTACTGAAAAGCTTTGAGTAGTTTTGAATCAGCAAGTCTTCATGAGGCGCAGTATGCTAAGGTTAAACTCTGGACTTCCATTTCCCAGTTACCCTGAGCGCCGATGAGCACAACCAGACCATCCCGAATCAGCCTTCCCCTCAGATGTGGCACGTGATGTACGCCGACCGCTACACCTGCCAAGAGGGCAGCATTGGCGAGGACGAGAAAGACCTCCGCTTTGAGCTCACCCTGTTCAACCCTGACGCCGCCGGCAACCCGCTAGACCACTTTAGCGCCGAGGAGGCAGGTGAGACGACCGCTGCGCTTATAGCCTCTGTACACTAAGCAGTGACGTGGACATGCCTGGCCTGGATTTTGTCCTTAACTCTGTCTTGTGAATAAATGGACGTGTTTATTTTTCTGTTCACAAACAGTTTGGTAAGTTAATTTGGATAATCAAAAATGTGTTTTTTTATTAAGAAGCACACATGCATTTATTCAATTTAATTTAAGGACACACGTTTATTGTATCCATATCACCACTGTGTCACTAGGTGCCGAAATGCAAAGCTCTGTCTTTTACTTTGAAGGTTATTTATTATTGAACCGAGCTTCATCACCAAAGCTCCTTTGGTTCAGTGATTTAAATAGTGACTAGATGACCTTAGACAGACTGGGAAGTGCGTCGGATTAACTGCTAGTGTAACGGTACTACTTTGTGTTACAGCTTTGTGTGAAATTTACTATATAAACATTGTTATTATTATACTGTCTGAGATTGCACAGCGTGTGTTTGTTTGTACCGTGGGATAACAAGCTTAGCGCCTTAACTACCCTAGTCACTGCAGGATATGACACGCAGGCTGTTCCCATCGTCCTGCCCCCCCCCCCCCCCCCCCCCCCCAGGCCTGCACAATTTCTACTTCCTGCTGATCCTGGCGTACTTCGTGGCGGCCTGCATTTACATCCGGCCACTGAGGCAAGCGCTGCACAAGGGCGGGCCCATGCACACCGTGCTGAAGGTGCTGTCCACTGCACTCCTGCTGCAGTGCGGCTCCTCGCTATTCAACTACATCCACCTGGCCAGGTTAGGACACAACCAGAACGGCACCAGCGGCTTCGCTACCGCCGCCGTGCCGTCAGTCGACCCTTTTATCACCAGGAAATAAGTTATGATTATTTAAAATTGTTATTGCATGTAATATTTGCAGTTGTTCTACAAGTTAAAGTTCAAGTTAAAGCAGTGTCTTGTCTTTGCGCGAGACAGATTCATCTTTCAGTGTCAGGTTTTTTTTACGTTTTATAAAAGAAAGTGCATTGCATTTTTTAATCAGTATTTACTCATATGAAATTTGTCATGTTACGGTGACGCCAAAGAAATGCTTCGGCATAGTGCCTTCACCAGCAATAAGGAGCGAGGAGCTGAGTTAATTAGAGAGGCACTGGCACTCAGCCTCTGAGGCTGTCAACAAGTTTTCAACTTGTGGCAGGAAATCTGAAAAGCACCATGAAAAGAGATGTGTCGTGTGTTCTTATTTCTCTATTTAAGTAAAAAAAAAAAAAAATCTGTCTTTTTGAATCCTCAAAGCTCTGCACTTAATATTTGTCAGGTAAGAGTGGGCTCAGGATCTGTGTTTAGGAAACATTGAAGTGTTGCAATGATTGCAGTTACTTTTGCAAATTGTTCCCGTGTAAAGGAATTGTCCCAGATGTCAGCACGCATAGTCCTCTGTTTAAGTCTAAGTACCGTGGACTTCATCCTTGAATTTGAAGAGGCATTATGTTTATTTTCTGTTTCTTAAGGCAATGTCAGCCATTGCAGAACGGATGTTATCTTAGAAAAAAGCAACACTTGCTTCAGTGTGTTGTAAGTAGAGGCTTACGTACTGAAACTTTGACGGTAAAAAAAAAATTTCACTGCTATTTCCTTCCATGCTTGCGGCCTTGTCTTTATGCGTCAGTTTAGCGCTGAATATCCACGCGCTTGTTTTCGCAGATACTCCAGGGATGGGATCGGAGCTCCCTTGATGGGCAGCTTGGCAGAACGTAAGTCGCATCGTTTCATCCCCCATAACGATTTTTTCACGTCTGCAGAACGGGGTGCCGTCGGGCCTTTCCGCTAAGCGTTTGGCAGACGATTAAAGGGAAGACGTTTCCTTCCCGCTATAAATAAAGCCGCGCCGCTCTGCCGTCGTGCTCCCGCGTTCCGGGGCGGGGAGATCGGGGGGGGGGGGGCGCGCCGTTCCCGGCGCGAGGCTGACGTCCTGTTTGTTGTGCCCCCGCAGTCTGCGACATGGTGTCCCAGATCCAGATGCTCTACATGCTGATGAGCCTGTGCGTGGGCTGGACCCTCAGCCGGAGCCGAAAGGCCCAGACCAAGCCCCTGCAGTGGGACACCTCGCCCACCTCCACCGCACTCGCCCTGGGGGCCGTGGTCACCCAGGTCAGACCGCACACCGTCATTATTCTTCTGTTAGGGAGTCATTGCCTCCATGATGACCCTGCTACACTCCACCCATGCTCTTTTGTTACCGGATATTTCCCTTACCGCCAATGAGTACAACAGCCCTACCAGTCAGTCCTTATTACCCTGTTAGCGGGATCATTCCCTTAACGCCGATGAGTACAACAGCCCTACCACTCACGCTTACAAAAAATATTGTGAGAATATGAACTTGCCGCAAACATGTGGCAACAATGCCAATGGTTTGCGGCATGCTCATATTTTCACATGCGTAATAGCTTTGTGGGAACTGCCATTCACTTCTGGCAAAGTGTTTAGTTCACCCCTACTGGCAAACTCTGAAAAACCTCTGCCAACATTTTGTGGAAAACAATTTAGTTTACGGCAAATGCGTTACAAATTAGCTGCAAGTTTGCGGCAAACTATCCACTTTTTGTAAGGGGGAGTCCCTTATTACCCTGTTAGCGGATCTTTCCTTTACTGGCAGTGAGTACAGCAGCACTGCTATTCAGTCCTTATTTCCATTTTAGCGGATATTTCCCTTACCGCCAATGAGTACAACAGCCCTGCCACTCAGTCCTTATTCCGCTGATACGGGATTGTTCCTTTAACGCATTTGGGCAAAAGAGTCTCACTATAGTTACAGTGAGAGCAGCGTGCACTTGATATTGTGCAGATAGCAGTGTGATAGACTGGCTTAAGAAGGTGTGTTTGTAGCCAGAGAGTTGCAGGGTCTATCTTTCGGTTGGTGCATGGCTATACCCACATAAGGCACTTAACCCAACTTCCCTCTGACATAGCTACGGTATTGAATGTCAAAATGTAAACCACACAGGGTCGCTCTACGTCAGCATGCACATTATAGTACTAATATCGTTATTTAATGTTTTTTTTTTTCACTAACAATGTCACTATCCATACACGCATGCTTCCACGGTTCCGTCTGCAGGGGGCGCTGTTGATCTGGGAGCAGTTTGAGGACACTGAGCACCACAGTTACCACGCACACCGCAGCACGGCGGGTCTCCTGCTCATCGCCCTGCGCATTGTCCCTCGCCCCTTCTCCTCGCCTCAATCCTCTATCAGATAATCACATCTGAGAGGAGCACCCTCAAAAGAGACTTCTTCCTGAGCTTCGCTAAGGTACCCCCAATCTCATGGTCTACAAGTGAAACTTTCTCCTTCAGTTGGGAGTAAGGGTCTGCACGTTAAGTCTTCCCATTCAGTTAGGAGTAAAGGGTCAACAAATGTGCAAACTACAATGTTTTGCCTATAGCAGCTACACTTTTGGACCTTGCTATGTGCAAAGCGCAAACCAATTTTTCTTCAGTAAAAACATAAAAAACCCGCCTACATGCATCGAGTACCAACCATACGCTCTCACTCCCTGCTGTTAAAATGTCATGCATTTCAGTGAAAGTGATCGTGCTGTGTCTTAGGGAAACAGTGGTATATTTTAAAGAAGAAAATTTGTATATTTTTCCACCCCCACCACCACTCCCCTTGGACAATTAGTCAGCATCAAAATCCCCTTCAACAATTAGTCACATTTCATACATTAGGATTTAGTAAACTTGAGATTACAAAATCCAACAAAAAAACACTGCAGTTTTTATGCCAAAAATCACCCTTTTGGCTACGATTTCTACCTCTGCAATGTTGGCACCTCTGGGTTCACAAAATCTTCTCAGTAAGGCCTCTATAATGAAAGTCTTCCCTTTATTTATGAATTAGAGGTCTATAACTAAGTGAATATAACATAACATAATAGTAACATAATGAGAACATCTCAATTTTTTACTAATATTTCAGATTAGTGCTGTGAATCAGTTTGATTGAGTCAATAATCATTATGGTACACTATTATGCTGCATTAGGTTGAAATTGTTCACATCAGTAGGTCTAGCGCTGCTTGCTCCTTCTCATGCAGGCATCAAAGTAAATTTACCTTATTTGGGCTACAGGTAGATAGTAACACATGCCTGTCTTGTTTTAGCTTGAGATGAACCTGAACTGGGATAAATCAGTATTTTGGATAGCAAAATTTGAACAGTGATTTTGGGTTGTTTCAGGGCTGTTTCCTGTGGTTCCTGTGCCATCCTGCCCTTGTGCTCATCTCTATGGTTTTCAGTGTGCATCAGAGAGAGAAGGTAAGATTAAAGACGTATCATTTCTGAGCAGATGCGCAGCCCCCTGTTAAAGCTGGTACTGGTTTCTCTCATGTTATTGTATGTATTGACCGTCATTAACCTGTATGTTGTCACCTGCATTAGTGCTGTAGTGAAGTTACGTGCATGGTGTCTTTGGTGTGTTCTTAGCCCGGTCTGTGTCACTGTTGGTCATCGCATTGTTAAATGGATGTAACCTACAAGCAGCAGACTGTCCATAACCTTGCTTTGTGTTCATCATCAGATCATCACTATCGGGGCCATCCTTTGCCAGTCCATATCTGTGGTCATTCTCTATAGACTCTTCCTGTCCCGGAGTTTGTACTGGGAGGTCTCTTCCCTGTCGTCGGTCACACTGCCGCTAACAATGTCCAGAGGGACACAGGGCCCCGTTATTAACGCACAGCCACCTGGAAGAAGGGGAGTGGCTTAACTGTGGCGCCTGCCCTTGGGACAAAGTGACGATTATCGCCTAAAGGTGGGGGAGGACTCCAGGCTTCCGGGTGAGAACGTAAAATGAACTGCTCACAGTCGTGAAATGAATCGTCTCTGGTAGGACCTACAGGAGACTTAACTGAAGCAGTGCATTCTCAGCGGTAGTACCATAGGGTTGTGAGGACTGCTATTTATACAACACAGAAAAGGCACAGGATGTTGTGTTGAAGTATGTGAAGAATACTAGCTAATGTTATTTAGCAAGTAAAATGTGTTTTGATTTCGCTAAACTGTCATACAGGTCATGGCGAAACTTTAGCTGGAAATGAATGAATTAAAAGCTTGGCGCTGCTGATGACCATGACGATCACTGCGGTAATGCGTATTCGGACCAGACGTTCCCAAACTATGAGTTAGATATTCACAGCAGTCAGTAGGCTATAAACGCTGCACTGGCAAGTGCACATGCTGTTCTTTTGATATAAAAATTTTAAAAAAAGTTCTGTATCTGAGTATACTGTGTATTAGGCTAAAGTAATCAGCGTGAGGCATAGAAAACCTGTGCTTTCATGCAACGGCCTGAAACGTTGAGAATCTCTTATTTAGACTTTTCTTTTCTTATGTTTTTCAAGCATGCTGGGAATGTTAGAATGACATAACTGTAAAGCTGTTGCCAATGACAAGATGGGGGGAGATATCGCTGAGGTTTTGCACTTCAAACCATTTACTCGCAAATATTTACGTGAAGAAAATGAAACCAAACTCGGTCAAGTTTTGAAAAGATAATTTTTGGATTGAAGGAAAAAAAAAGGAACGCAGAAAGCACGTCGTTTTTCCCTCCAATATTTTGTATTCATGCACATTTTTCAGCAATCAGTGGAAGGTCAAAGCGTAAAATAAGTAATTTATTGACTATCTGAACATCTTCCTCAAAGAAAGACTGTTTACAGTATGTTGGCTTGCGACTGTGTACACATTCATTTTATATCGTTCGTGGGGAGGTTTTCCAATAGTCTGGGCAAAAGGGTCTCACTGATAAAATGTTGTGGTCCACACTACATTGACAGAGCGGCAGTGCAGTACACACCATTATGTGCTTTATTATCCTGCGTACCGGTTTTAGTGGTAGCGATATTACGGTGTTTGAGTAGCTGGCCACCCATCTATTCTATGAACTGTGAAGACTTGGGGACTGTGCATTATTAACACCACTAGAGAATCATGTGGCTTCACAGATGAATAAAGTTAAGTTGAAAATTAACAACAATGCTCCTGTATGGCAGAAATATGTGAACCACGTTGATACTGTCTCACAGCTGCTTTAAATGAATAAATAATGTTTTTTTTTTTAACCTAACATGAGTTAAAAATGTTTATTAAAATGTTTACAAAATGTAAATTGGTAACACGTTTTGTTAATTTTTTGATGAGGCAATATGGCTTTTTGTGCATTATTTGTTTTGTTTTTATAAAATACTGACTAAATTCAACATTACTTGAATACTAATTCTAAGTCACTTTGTGTTATATATGTACATGGTGTTATGTTGCATAGCGCATTATTACATTTTAAGAAGTGCCTGTGAGAGTATGTATATGACATAGACAATCATTTTGACTTTGAAAGGCGCTGTTGCCATATTTTTGCAACCAAATATAAATATGTAGCCTATGCTGTTTAAGGAATGATGCATGTTTTGTATAGGTTTAATTCATTGTTTTAGTTGTAAATTACATTATATGTAAACTATGTAAATTAGTCATTTCTGTTGATTTGCTTCATATGTCAGTATTAAATGCATTGCATAAAATGTTATGTCTCTTCGCTTGCTTCTGTTTAACATGCTGGTTAAAAATTGGGATGAAATGTTGGTTGAATTATACAGGCAATGCAGTGCATGTTATGGTATCTAGAGGGCAGTGTTGTTCATCAGGTTGCTCCAGTTGAACCACATCAGTTCACAGCCATTAGCTCTGGAGCTGATGCATGACTGACAAGCCCACCTAGGATGCCTATAAGATGTTTTCTAAAATCAAGCATAAAATAGCAAAGGCTTGGGCCAATGATTTGTACTCAAGGCAGAACCATGTAAATTATGTTTAAATGAACAAAGTAAACACTGCTTCCATGTCAAATTCTGCAAGATGAAAGAAATGTTCAAATTAAAACAAATGTTAAATCTAAGGATGGAAGAATGGAAATAATACATTGTGCAGATCTAAACTACTATTCCAAGCTGTTAAAAATGTTCCTCATAAAACGAGATTAAAGCTTGATGTTTGTCCCTATTATTATTTTTCCTAAATCTGTACCAAATGTTTTAAAGTAAAAAATGAATTTATCATCAGAATTGTTTTTTTCAGTTTGAGTGCATGAAAAATTATTTTTTTATTATGAAGTTCCTAATGTTAAATGTAAAAAAATGCATCCAGATTTGAACAGATGTTATTCATGCTAGCCAATCATAAACATTGTGGCTATCTCCAGTTATTTTCCTTACATTTGCACTCTTTCATCTCAGTGGGAATTGGGATTGCATGGGGACAGCCTACTTTTTTTCTTTCAATAGTAAACATACCATTTATAAACAGAATACTTCCTCATAGAACTCATAAAGTTGCACTTGACTATGTTAAAATGTCTTACAGTGATGTTATATACAGTATTCTGTATGAAACGGGATGAGTGTCCAATTAGAATACTTATACATGAAGTGTAACTGCAATTGATGCATGTGACCCCCAAAACATTAAAAATGTTGGTTTAACCGAAAAAATAAAGACATATGATTCAGTTTCTGGTGATTTTTATTTATATTGTGCTACTTGACCTACTATTAGCACAGCAGTATTTTTCAGATGAAGTACAAGTTTGCATATGCATTTTCTGTTTCATTTTTACCGGGACTGCTCAGTAACCACTATTGTGCATCACTCTAGTTATCTAGCTATTTCATTTGCAAATAGTGTTATTCAACTCTAGCTAGTTATTTTGTTCTTTCATCTTCTAAACAATGTGCCTATGTGTAAATGTGGCTAAACTATTCTCACTACAAAATCAAATTGACTTGGTTACCCAAAAGAGAGCACTTGCTATCAGATACTGGTGGTAATGTAACAAAGGCACAGACATACAGCATTTATCCACCTCATCATTATGAAGCTTGGCTTTAATTGGGCAGAAGTGAAGTATTGTAGCTCTTGGAAGAGTTGTGGAGAAATGGTATCCATCCAATTAATTTAGTACTATAAACTTGATCTTCTTGCCTTCTCACATTGTGTAGATTTGGGAACGATTACTGTATTCTGCCATCTATCATGCGTCAGGCTACCGGTTTGTCTACCCTTGTTTTCTCGCATGGCACTTCAGTCCCTCCGCCAGCGAGAGGTTGCGATATCCTCCTTGTCAAGCTACTTCTCAAACAATTATCCCTTTTGCACCACCTTAATAATCTAGGTTGATAAAGTAATTGGCACTAAATAAGCACAGTTGATGATTGACAGTGATGTTTATAAGTACACAAATGTTGTACAGGGGCCTGTTATGTTTTATTAGAAGCAGTAGGAAATGCCCACTTTAAAAATGAGATATAGAATTTAACTTGGCACAAAACAGTTAAATAAAAATAATACATTCAAGATTCAACTAATTAACCAATTGTGGTCAATCAAGACCTTAAATAGAATCGGTGTTTTAGAGCAGATAAGATTGGACACCCCTGCTTTATATGGATGCATTTTAGTTTTACTGCAGTGATACTCAATCCTAGCCCTGGAGAGCCACAGTGTGCTTGTTTTTGTTTTTTCGTTAACATCACCGGACCGATTCAGACCCAAGAAACCAGGTGACCTGAGTTAACCGTGTAATCAACTGCTTTAACTGATCCATTTTTTTGTGCTACTCAAGTGCTGAGTGACAACAAAAGCCAGGAAAGCCTGTGGCTCTCCACGACCAGGAGCGATGGCCACTGGCTCATCCTGACTTGCTTAAACTTCCATCCATGTTCACTTTCCTTTCTGACTCTCCCCATATTAGAAAACTAATTGTTTTTATAAATGTCTCAGAAACTTGTCATCATAATTTTTATGTAATCATAAAAATTGTATGATTAGTCACTTGACTGTGCTGTTGGTGTGCCTATGGGGACCCCTGGAAGATAACCATTGAAATGCAAGTTTAAATCCCTGCAAGTCACATGATGGAGACAAACCGGTTGCCCTTATCATGCAGCAAGTGTAAATAGCCTGCTATTGCTACAGTTGTAACATGGTAGCTAGTAGTGGTAGCTACATGTAAATTCCAATATGAATGGCTTTCTCTTACTGTCTAAATGGCTATACAGACTATACAGGCTATACATTATCATTGAGTAAAGTAACTTAAGACTAACTATGTAATTGATAATCTGCCTGTTGTATCATCAGAGGGTAATTGGAAGTATATAAGACATTATTTAGAATGCAAGTTGTGTTTGTAGACATAGTATTTTCCATGCTGATGGCCTGTACTAGCATTCTCAGGTGAGCATTAACCCCTCTTTGTTTGTCTCTGAGAAACCATGGAACAAATGTTGAATAAATTGTAACATCATCTAGTTACAATATCTTGTCGCACTTGGATCTGAAACAAACTATTTTTCCACCGCCCAAATCAGTGCTGGATAGGCCAATACCTCTTTCTCCACAGTAGTTCCCGCCCACTTCTCTGGAAGCTTAGTGATTTACATTTCAGCATAATGCCTGCATTACCAGGGGCACAAGGCAGCCCTGATAAGTTACAAACTGCTGCAGGGGTAAACCTTGTAAGAGCAGTTTTGGAGCTATTTACAGCTTTCAAATCCTTCAAATACTCATAGCTCGGGGAGAGGATCCGAGTTTATTTATTTAGTTTTTATTTTTTTTATTTTTTTTTGCAGCTGGTGTGTTTCACACAAACAAACAGAATGTGCCGGGAGAGCATGGTGCTAAATAACTGCATGTCCCAAACCGCATCCTGGGGACCTATCGTGTGTTTGCTTCCGCTGAGTTCTCAATTAATTAGCTTTGATTGAGCTGTTAACAGTGTGCTGATCTTTATTTTCATATCTCTACATTTCATCTCCCATGAATACTTGCCACAACAAAAGCACTGTTTGATGAGGTGCGTACGCTGCAAATACACAGATAACCTTGTTTACTGAATATGTGTTGAGCATTTATGCCCTTTGAACTTGAACTACTTTTTGGTGTCGGTTTCAGTTACTCTTGAGAAAAGAGTTGATTGCTTGTCTGTCTTACTCATTTATTTAAGGTGCTCACATGGATAGAATTTCTATGACCTAAAATATGCATAGTATATTATTTTATAAATAAAGAAAATGTAATCTAGAGGCAGTTATTATTTTACAGTCTATGCATATCCCACTTTGGGCCTCATGACTCTTGTCCTGATAAAGTGCTATCCATATGGGTGATAACAAATGCATTGTTAGTTGAAACATTTGGTTATGCAAACATTACTTTGAAGGAGTGCGGGAAATGACCAAACTGAGACTTCTTTCCTGGTCGAGCTAGCTGCGTTCTTTATTTATAAACCTCATTCAACCCAAAGAACACGTCATAGAAGTTACCGTCTATGACGTAGCCGCGTTGACAGTAGGAGGTGAATTATATATGTATGTCCCAGAGGTAGCCGCCACATCCGTCCCCCCAGAATTAATCAGAACTGGCAACACCAGACGAGGGGGAGGCCGAACCGCCCGACCGAAACGAGTCCGCAAGGCCGGAGCGGGGGCCGGAGTGGACACAGGGGGACCACAAGAAGGTAGGGGGCGCCACGGTGGCGCAACAGACGGAGGGCGACCCGTGGGGGCTGAGCTAACTTAACGGGCTGGTCCAGATCCAGATGGGCTGGTTTGAGGCGGTCCAGGGAAACGTAGTCCGGCTTACCACCGACGTCCACTAAGAAAGTCTTGTCCCCGGCCTCCAAGACGCGAAACGGGCTATCATAGGAAGGGTAAAGCGGCCCCCGATGCGCGTCGTGGCGGATGAAAACGTATTCCGCCGCCTTCAGGTCGGAAGGGACATGGGACTGCGGAAGACCGTGCTGTGATGTAGGCACTGGTGCAAATGCCCTGGCGCTGTCCAGGAGGGCGGTTCGCTGTTGTGATGCGGACCAAGGGCTTGTGGCATTAGGAATGAAATCCCCCGGCACCTGCAGAGGCTGACCATAAACCAGCTCAGCAGACGAGCACTGTAGGTCCTCCTTAGGGGCAGTCCTAAGCCCCAGCATGACCTAAGGAAGTCTGTCGACCCAACTGTCATCCTGGAGGCTGGCCCGGAGGGCGGCCTTCATTGAGCGGTGAAACCGCTCGCACAAGCCATTAGCCTGGGGGTGACAAGCGGTGGTACGGTGGAGCTTCACTCCCAGGCCCTGGGCGATCGCATTGGTCCGAGGCTTGATCGACTGCCATGCGGGCGTAGTCGATTCCAAGGTGGACGGCATAGTCGGCTATGCGGTTGTCTTTGCCTGCAACATGCCGAATGTCCGTAGTGAACTCGGAGATGAAAGCGAGCTGGCGCTGCTGACGGGCAGACCACGGTTCCGACACCTTAGCCATGGCAAATTATAATGGTTTGTGGTCAACAAATGCCGTGAATGGCCGGGCTTCCAGCAGAAAACGGAAGTGACGTATGGCCAGGTACAGGCCAAGAAGTTCACGGTCGAAAGTGCTGTACTTCCTCTCGTTGGGATGCAATTGGCGGCTGAAAAAGGCGAGAGGCTGCCAGGCTCCATTAATGCAATGCTCAAACACGGCACCGACGGCGTAATCCGAAGCGTCCGTGGTGAGGGCGATCGTCGCCCCTGGTATAGGGTGTGCCAGCATGACTGCATTGGCCAGAGCCCCTTTCGTGGCAGAGAAAGCGCTGTCCATCTCCTTAGACCAATCGATGGCCTTCTTGGGGGAAATGCCCTTGAGGGCCTCGAAAAGGGGCTGCATGAGCTGGGCTGCATGGGGAATAAAACGATGGTAAAAGTTCACCATGCCCAGGAACTCCTGCAGGGCCTTCGCGGAGAGGGGGCGGGGAAAACTGTTCACAGCCTCCACCTTCGACGGCAGTGGCACCGCACCGTCCTTGGTAATGCGGTGCCCGAGGAACTCAATGGCAGCCAGTCCGAACTGGCACTTGGCTGGATTAATAATAAGATTGTGCTGGCTGAGCCGCTCAAAGAGGGTTCGAAGGTGAGACACGTGTTCCGCCATGGAGGCACTGGCGACGAGAATATCGTCCAGATAGACAAAAAGGAACGGTAGATCCCGCAGCACCGTGTCCATCAGGCGCTGGAAAGCCTGCGCGGCGTTTTTCAGGCCGAACGGCATCCGCAGGAATTCCCAAAGGCCAAATGACGTGATCACTGCCGTCTTCTGGATGTCCTGCGGCTGTACAGGAACCTGGTGGTATCCGCGCACAAGGTCCACCTTGGAGAAGACGACTTTTCCGGCCAGGCGGGCGGAAAAATCCTGGATGTGAGGAATCGGGTATCGGTCGGGGATCGTGGCGTCATTAAGGCGCCTATAATCCCCACAGGGGCGCCACCCGCCGCCGGCCTTCAGCACGATGTGGAGGGGCGAGGACCTGGGGCTGTTTAACCGGCGAATAATGCCGAGGCGCTCCATGGTGCGGAACTCCGCCTGGGCAACAGCGTGTTTCCCGGGGTCGAGGCGTCGAGCACGGGCATGGATAGGCGGGCCGGTAGTCGGGATGTGGAGTTCTACCCCGTGCTTAGTGGAGGCAGAAGAAAAGGTGGGCTCAGTAAGGCTTGGGAACTCGTGAGGAGACGGGAAAACATGTCAGCAGATGAGAGTGCGCTAGACAGTTTTGACGTGCCAGAACCAATGAAGGAGTGCGGGAAATTACCAAACTGAGACTTCTTTCCTGGTCGAGCTAGCTGCAACGCAGCTGCATTCTTTATTTATAAACCTCATTCAACCCAAAGAACACGTCATAGAAGTTACCGTCTATGACGTAGCCGCGTTGACAGTAGGAGGTGAATTATATATGTATGTCCCAGAGGTAGCCGCCACAACTTTATGTTTTTTTCATCAATTTTGGTATTATTTGGTATATCATCATTTGATTTAACTATCTAGAGAATTATTATGTGACAGTATATTGTGGAGCCTATCTCCCAGCATGCATTGGGTGAGAGGCAGGAATACTTGCTGGACGGTTCACCAATCCATCACACGGCGCTGATACAAATACATTTCTAAAATGCATTTCTTATCTTTTAACATGTAAAACCTGCATCATATTTATTTTGTGGCTCAGGCGGCTAGCATGACTACAACATAGGCCAAAACACCCCAGACTTAATTCTTTAAATAGTCTTCACAGTGACAGTTAGCAAATTAGCTCTCTACTGCTAGCTGTTTTCTCTGCACAGCCATGGATGTTAGTTGGCTTCCTCTTGTTATCCGGGCAGAAAATAATAAAACATTTTTAAAGATTCTGATTAGTGAAAACAGTTGGGGACCCTGGGACTCCTCTTTGTGAACCTACAACTACAAAACTGTACACAGTACAATACTCAGTTTTCATTGTATTCTAAAAGAGCTTATAGTGGGGATCAAATGTACTCTATCAGACTAAAATGTACTCTGTCAGAGTTGATCTAAGGCTTACACAACTGCTGTTCATTGGTGCCCTTAATCCTCACATCAGGCTCTATATGGAGTTAGCAATGATGTCGCTAGCAGGTGCGAAGGTGCAAATTACACTTCCTTAATGACCTCTACCTTTGCATACCCCATTCTCCCCCAGAGTCCTGGACTAGTCCCAGACCTTTCCCTCCCACCCACAGATGGGAGGGCCTTACCAACTTCCCCTCTATGGCCACACACATAGCCACACACGTAGCCAGCTGTCCTCGAGTATGACACCGGTATAATATTATATGATAATTTGCTCGACGTGCACAGGCATGGTGCTGGCAAGCAGTGGCGGTCTTTCTGGCCGCCCGATAAGACGGGGCCAGTGGCCACAGAAATTCCGCCACGACTCGTCTACGCCAACATCGGTTTTCACAAACCGGCGCGGGCCTGGGGTTCGTCCTTTGATCTGTGTCGCAGAGGAGAGTGGTGTGAGGATTAAACACAACGGAGCCATCGTGGAACAAGCCCAGAGCACCCACCTCCAGACACCGCAGCGCCTGCCGGAAAAAGGGTGCACCTTCAAAACTTTCCAATGCCACCGCAAACAGTCTCATCAAAAAGCTTTATACATATTTATCGAAGCCCCCGAATACCAATATGAAGAGGAGGGAGAAGAGAAAATCTCAGAACTGCAGAGGTAAACTATATGTAAATGCTACAAAGTAATAGACTTGCAGTGCAAATCACACCATTTTATCTTTAATTGTGCTCCCCCCTCCCCCCCCTACGCACACACCCTCCTCTTTCCTCTGGCTTAAAGGTGCATCAGAGATATGAATTTAAGCATATTCAGAACACGGGGCGTGAAATTAAATGTGTGGCAGAGTGAGAAAAATATACAGACTACGGAGGTGCCTTAAAAATAGTCATTTATGCAGATGGAGAGGGGCGGAATCGCTTGCAACGGGATGACCCTCTCTCGGAGCATTTTTTCCCTCCGCACTGTTCTCCGCTAATCTGCCGCTGTATCTCGCTTTTCCATTGAACTCGCCGGTTTGCCGCTAAGCAGCCTTGTAGATAAGGCAGAGAGAGCTAAAAAGGAGACGGCAGAAGGAGCTCAGCGGGCACGTTTCTATTGCACTCTCACCCAAGGCAATGGGCAGAATTTAACGGATTCCTTCCAACATATGTTTTCGCCAGATAAGTAAACAGTGTGTGTCGGAAATGGGGGGGGGGGGGGGGGGGGAAAGCATTTGCAATTTAATGACATTACAGTTCCCAGCTTAGCCCGCCGAGCTGCGAGGCAGAGAGCGGAGAACGGCAAAAGCAGAAGAATGGAACCGGGGGTTGTCAATGTTTTTTTTTCTCCTTTCCCTCTTTTTCCTCATGAGGAGTGCTCCCGAATTCTATCCTCCCCCTCCCCCTCCCCACTTCTCTTTTGCCCCCTTCTCTGTCTGTCCCCTCCCTGCTGTTGTCTCCTCTCGTCTTTCTATACGCTTCCCTGGTATAAAAGTAGGGCCGGTCTGCCTTTATTTTATTCGAAGAACTGCTGCTGTACCCTTTGCCGACCGTCTCCCTCTTAAAGGTCAACCGACATCGGTTTCGCACTTTAGGAGTTTCCTGCATGCTAAAGATCCAGATATGTGTTAAAGATCCAGCCCCTTGAAGCTTCATTCCAAAAACCCAATCACCCTTTCCGATGGCATATTGCACAGCACATGAACTCAATTGTCGAAAATTGTCATAACATAAAGTGATCCATTTTGTTCCGTAGGATTTTCAACCCGTTTTTTTTCCCCAGGTCTCTGACAGTGGCTTTATTGTAGCAGGCTAATTGTGCAGGAAAGCAGATTATAAAAGCATTAGGATGTACTCCTTGACCATGTACTAATGTGATGACAAGTTGGGGGTCCTCTTAGTGCTGCCATTGCATGCCAAGACACTTTTGGCACTGCCTTTAATATGCCTTTGGTATTAACCCAGCTAACCGCTTTTTTTCCCTGTACGGATCAATCGCTCGCTCATTATTTCTACAAGAAAGACTTATGTTGAACACGCTTCCCCGGTTTTGATCTCTCATTAACCACACTATGTAAATGCACTGGCAATCCCCTCTGTAAGGGATACACTGCTACCATGGGCCCCAGGCTCAAAGAAGCGGGTTACAGAAGGAGAAGGGGCTGGGAATTTGGGTCGAAGCTTGAATTTCTAGTTTTAACAAACACCCTTCCTTTCTTCTTCCTCCTTATAAAGCTTTACGGCAGCTGATGTCGTGTTTGAAATAGCAGCCCTGGAGGTGTCCAGCGACTGTGGAAGAACAATAGCCCTATGGGTCAAAAGCTGGTCCATATTTGTGTTACTGTTGAGATCTAAGGAGGCTTCTGTGTGCTCCTTTTCCCCCCAGTCGCCCCCCCCACTCCACCCCACCCCCCCAACGCTTCATAGAAAGATGTTGGAGGTGATGGTGGGAGTGGGTGGTGTACAGTTATGTAGAATAGAACTGTTTGCATGTCTGGAATCGAAACAGTAAAATGGTCAGTGTTAAATCATGTATTTTACCCTGATATAGTACCTTTGATCCTACTTGGACCCCATATAAGCTCTGCTAGAAATTAAATTGAGACTGAACTTTGACTGCTAAAGAAGGGGTCAGCTCTATGAATGTGAAAAGGCTGTAACTTTGTCATATTTGATGAATACATTGGGCTGACAGAAAACATAGAAAAGAAAAATGCTCTTACCCTTGACTGCACTGAAAATGTTTTAGGTGAGTAATACATGTATTGTACCACTGCAGGAGAAATTTGACTGTGGACTTGTGGTGTAGAATTTGGGACTAGTCTTACTAATTAGAGTAATCAGGTACACGTGCGTATGAAATATGTATTGGTTTATATTGAACTCAAACTTCGATGACCATATGTTTTGCGAAAGCTTCAGAATATCTTTGCTGCCATTTAGCAGATGCTCTTCTCCGGAGCAACTTACAATGCAGAGATCAGGGATCCTACAGGAGAAAAGTATAGAACCCAAGAGAGACAGCAAGTGTATAGCCTAAATCATTCTCAGTGATGGGAATAAGTTAACAGCAGTGTCCATCGGCTGCATTTTAAGTGTCCAGCATTTACACATTTATGTGCTTTATGGTGTGCCATTGTCATTTATTTGTATAATGCTTGAGCATTCCCTTCTTAGCTACTTGGTGAATTGGGTGGAAGTCAAAACCACTTCAGGGTTTGCCCTGCCTGGTGAAAGTCGCTTTTTAAATGAATGGGAAAAACGTTTAAGGATAAGTTGTAGTTCCGTTCAAAATGGCATTCACAAAGAACAATTCAAAGAACTTTTTTCAGATAACTCATTTTTGATTATTGCTCACTCATTCCTATTTTCTTGATTTGTCTGTGGTCAAATTACTGTCAAACAAACACTTTGAAAAAAGCTTGCCAAAGACAGGGAAATGAATCAGACCAGTGGCTTTTCCCACACTATTCAATTCAGGCCCGCAGTCACCGGCTAGAGCGACAGAGAACAGGAGCCTCGTTTCACCCTCCGTGTGACGAACTGCCACGTCGCTATTGTCGCCATTGATAGTTTTCACATACCTTATCCATCACTCTCTGTATTGAAACAAGAACATTGGACTACATGACAGAAAAATACAATGCAATAGATAAACAATGTAAAAAATATATAAAGCCCTTGACTGTGTGCATTGTTAACGTGTACAGAGTTCTGGGAAATTCAGACAGGTAATTCCACATCGCAAGGCAGCGAGATGCCACTGCTCATTTCTACAAATTCTGCACAGCCTGTCTGTCGCTGTTCCATTTCTCACAGAGCTGACTGGCTTATCAGCGAGCATGGTTAGAGAACGGCATTGTACCGTATTGGCCTACGTTACTTGTGTATCATAGATATACTTTCCTCTGCTTGCAATTCTTTTGGCTTTAATGAAAAGCCGTCCAGTTTAACAGGTTCACCTGAAAAATTATTTTGGCAACATTCTGTGGGAAATCTGTACTAGGAGATTCCCTATTGTCGGTGACAGGGTAGTTCCTAGTTAAACCTCATGACTATCAGATCGAACAACAATGGCAAACATTTGTATAAATTATGTTCTATCATCAATTAACATCCAGTGACCCACAAAGCAAAACTGAAATAAGGAAGCAAGCAGACGATTGGGTTCAGTTGTACCAACGGCGATGCTAATTATTAATTTAATTTAATAATTTAAACTAAAGCCATTACCAACCGTAGACCTCAACACAAGCGGATTATAGTCAGTGACCCACTGCTGTTGGTTCTTTCAAACTAATGAACAGTTAATTTGCTCTGCAGGACACACCAGCACTCTATGTACTATGTACAGTGGCCTGATGAGCCCTTTACTGCGTCCACTTTTGAGTCTGTGTTGAGAACAATATAAACACCGGGAATGCTGTGATGCAGCTTTATTACCCTCAAGTTCACAATGCAGAGTGATTCAAAATTGTTACATCAGACTATACCAGTAATTCTTAATCTACAATCAGCAGATGTAATGTTTATATAGTAGGGAGGGCCAAAAGGGTGCCTGTTCTTTCTACATGTAAATAATGAAATAATGCAAGTTTAATTGTATGAGTAATTCAATAAAATAATTACGGTACATTATTTAAAGCACAGAGGGAAGGTCAGAAGATCCTGAAGCTCTGAATGTTTAACTGTTTAAAGGGGTTCCACTGACAGCCAATCAAGATCATGTGTGTAATGGGGGGTGACGGCTAAATCCTTCCACAATCAGCAGGCATGACACACCTGATGGATTTTCTTAGCCAATCATCTCATCATCGCCTGTAGTAGGCTCGCTGTCATTGGGTTGATATAGTGGTGCTAATACCCCATTCATGGCAAGGGGAATTTAAGGGTCAGGATCAGCTCAAACTGGTGATAAATCCCCAGGTGACAACTTCAGTGGAAATCCTTGACTCAGGTTGCATACATCTCCGATGGCAACCATGCTGCCAGGCTTCCTACATAAATGGTTTCAATTTGATTAAAAATATGGCTTTGACATAAAACATCATGGGTTTGACCCTATAATAAATGTTCTTCCAGTATACTGATTTTTTATGATTAATACATTCACTCATTTGTTATAATTTAAACATTCTTCACACAGTCACAGGACATATTGTATATAACACCAAACAAATCAATTGTATATAATAACTTATTATGTTGTACATTATTGTGTTGTAAATGGTCAAAAACAATGCCTTTGACCAATTAATCAACTAGTTTGTACATTGTTGTAGCTGATTTTTCATTTTTTCCATTAGTCCCCTGGAAAGGGACTCTCGCTTTGGAAATTTTGAAGTTATCTTAAGTGCATAACACACACGTCAATATGTGGCTGATATTCTCTTTTGTTACGAATATTTGCAAGACTATTATTATAATTATTATTATTACACATGCTCACAACTGGTTTCATTGTTGTTAGTCGTGATGTGAAAAAAATAATGGAAATAAGGAACTGTTATTTGCATTATTTCTGCCACCTTGTGTGAAAAATCAAGCAATCAATTATATGATTATGGCTAAGGGGTTTCTAAGGAGGTATGGAGATGCAAGGAGGTACAAGTCCCATCATGCCTTTGGAGAGTCCACAAGTAGGCCACACCAGACAACATGTGCCAGCCTTCCTAAAGAGTCATGCAGAGAAGTGGGCAAGTGATAGGCTAATTATCTTTGCTTGCACACATGTTTCTAACTTCTATATGGTAGTAGACCATTCACGGTTTACATAATTATCATACCCTGAATATAAACTAATGCTCAAAGAACATGGTTTTATTCAATTAAAAAAATGCTTATACTTAGAACAAAACACTGCAATTTCAGGTTTATTGTATTGTAAATTTATTTGCTGCCTCATCAAAATGTATGCACTTATTTACTTCACAATGTTTTAACAAAGCTGACATAATATTGTAAGCGGTTACTGAAGTCCATAAACGGGAGCAGTTCCTCTTAACATGAACCATTGTATCAGCAAAGACAGCAGGAATTAAGTCACTGTAATCTGTAGAAACCAGGAAATGGTCTCAAACTGATTTTACTAGATATAATAAATGTATACATTATTCTGCAAATAATCATTATACTTTCAGTAGAGCTATATAAACCTAAAGCCTAGGTTCCTACTCTCAAAATTGGAGGCAGTTTTCCGGACATGGGGATTAGCGAGGGAACAACATATCATTTGGCAATGATCTATTTTGCCGCTGTTTTTAATTAAAGCAAGTATGCAGGATTGGAGTGTGAAACCATGATAGCACAATGCATTGAGTGAATCCCAAATAAGGCTTTGCATACAATAATCCTGTTGAAATGTGAATAAATCAAGCATTTGAATTAATGTTGTTTCTTTTTTTCATTTAATAAATGCTGGGAGAAACAGAAAGAAAAAAGAGCATTACATCTCACTTATTTCAAGTGGAGTTCCAAATACGTGTAATTCATTCCTTTCTCAATTAAAGTTGCAATCTAAAGCACCCCAGATCTCTAGTGTAATAAGCACCAGGGTAATCTTCTTTATTGATAGGCACATGTAGTGGAGTTCATTTTTTTTGCCAACTCCCAGGTACTTATCTATTGCCTGTGTCCCATCTTATAGAAGGATATAATTCTTTGCGACTGTTCTTTAGGGCATCAGCTCTTCATATTCATTACTTATATTTCTGAGAGATATATTTTGCCCTAAAAACCTGGGAATTTAATATGCAGGCTGACAATCTCAGCCAGAGGACATTTTGAAGCTGGAACAAGAAATGTCATAGTAGTGACAGTGATGCACCTTCATTTCCATTTAATTTAAATTTATTTATGGATTTGTCCAGTAATTTGGCATAAACGACCCTCTTTGGTCCTCTTCACAGAAACGTAAACGCTTTGGAAATGAATAAACAGCCTGATTTGGCCAACTAAATTAAAAACCCAAATTCTGTCAGTTGCAATTACGTACAGTATATAAATTGTATTACAAAATACAAAAGGGCCTGGTGCATTGAATGTTTTCTTAAGATACTTACTGCCTTTAAACCACAGTTAGGATGCTGTAAGCATTAACAGATCCACCTACCCATTGTTCCACTACTTTTTACACCTTGGTAGAATTGTCACTTTAGAGCTGTTCTGTGTCAACACAACTCTTTGCATTCGGTAAATGAAGCTCAAAAAATATTTACCACTATGGTGATAAACGGTAGCCTTACACATGTTGTTTATGTGTTGACCTACAATTCCATCATAATGGGTAGTTGGTGCTGAACATTTATAATAGACATAGCAATATAAATGTTATACATTCACTTTCAGGAGAAAGTCAATGAACAGAATATTGAGCCCGTTGAAAGATTAAACTAATGTTTGTCACCTCAGACCCAAATCCTGACCGAACCCTTGGTGTCACATACATATGCATATTTAGGATTTTTGGAGCAGCAGAACTAAGTTGAAGGACCATGGTTTTTCACGCCCAGATTTTCCCAATTTCCCTATGTTTCTGTTCATCTATTTTCCTGTAAATCATCTTTGTGGCCATGTCTCTGTAAAACGAACATTGCAAATAAAATTTTAATCTTTTATCGTTCAATCCTGGTCTATTAAACCCATTGTTTTCCAGGCAGTGTTCTACTGAAGTCATTATAGTTTAGTAGCCGTTAGGTCATTTGTATACAATAGGTCTAAATTAGCTTGAATATCCTTGGACCTATTGTGATCAGTGGCTGACAATGATCAAAGACCCCCAAATCTACATAATTTAACATCTTTGAGTGTACCGTCACGCCTATCCCAAGAATGTAAACCAAACCCATTTCAACCTGCATGATGCCAAGGAAAATTGTGGGGGAAAAGAAGATACTTGGTTTAAGAAAATAAGTATTTGGTTTAGCCAGGCATGAATTGTGGAGGAAAATAAAGAAAGATACAAGTTTTTTCAGCTTTCATCTTATGATAAGGCTTAGTAGTGCTATGATTCAGTGATGTGCTCCTTTAGGCCGATGACCGTTAGAGGATTAGGGGGTATTTTACTTCTGGAAGTCTAAGGTCTGTAAAGTCCATGTCCTCATTCTTTTCAAGTGCCTTTCTTTCTATGTAATAAAAAATCCCACTGCCACTATATTTTTCTAAAGATGTAAAACTAAAACTATATCATTGAATAAAACTGCCATTGAATCTTCTTGCACCTTAACCGAAATCCCAAGAAATTAACTTTAATCCACGTCGAAGAGAGAAAGAGCATTTAGTCTCTCATGTCTAAAGGATGAGCTTGCCCTAGTCTTAGTACATTTTGTCCTTGCATGTGCATTTGATGGTAGAGGACATGCTTACAAATGATTGAGCTGAAGATAAACTGATTACATTTGTCTTCCTATACCCCAGCTGTATTTCATGTTATTCTTCTTGTGGATGAACAGTGGGGCAGTGCGGACTAATGCTTTTGGTTGACCCAGGTCAGCATTTCACACCCCCAGCACAATATACGCTTCCAAACAAACTTAGTACTTCTTAAACGTATCCGCGGGCTTCAGAGAATTCAGGTTGTTTGTGCGAGCATATACAGACCTTCTTATTTCTTTGGATGACCTTGGGCAAGTAGACATATATGGTTTTAGAGCTCTGATTTGGCACGTTAAGGTGTTTCGGAAAAGGTGCAATGCAAGATAATTTATTTTCCCCCTCCTGGGAGCATAAAGAATTTTAAAAAATGTACCAGGTCCTTTTTCTGAATTTACAGGTAATACAGTACATGGTAGTCATAAACATTCTTGGCACCCAGCACACAGCACCATGATTGCAAGATTGCTTCAGGAGAGGTTTTTCACACTTTGATTAGCCTAAAATGAACTGGAGAAGTCAGAGAATTTGAGGTTCTTAATATATAAACCTGGTCTTGCCATAGATCTCACTCTGCTTCAAAAACATGTGGATATACTGGATGTCAAGACCTGAATTTAAGCAAGTGTTACTTTTTGGTTGTTGTCCCTTATGGAAATGTAATATACTGCAGTATATTTTAAATATATTGTGAAGATAATTTTGATATATTTACAATATACTGCAGTATATGCTTTTTCCATAGGGGGTTGTTGTTACTTACACAATATTTTCTGTTGATTTCAGTGACCATATATAGAAAATAATAAAGCCTTGCTTAATTGCAATGACAAAAGGCATAGCTGTCAGACTGGTTCCAGCATTACTGCAGCAAGAAAACAAACACTTAAAAGGTTTTGCATTGTTTACTAAAACCTAATATGAGGAAAAGCCTTTAATACTAATGGTATTGAACTCGGAAGATGCTTAATGCAATCTGTCTTTAGAACTTTAATCTGAAACCTGTTTTTCATCTGGGAGCAATGCTGAGCTGAACCACAGTTATAAACATGCATAACCATGCTGCTACGGTACAGGTGTCTTAGGGATGACTTACAGGTATAACGCTAAGACACAATAATACTGGTATATAAGAAAAGGTTTGGGGAATCCCTAGAAGTCACACAAAGCCATAAATGGGAAGGACATTTCTCTAATATTTCTCAAAGTATTTTTATAGTCAAGCAAACGAGCTGTAAAGAGAAAAAACAGGACCAATTTACATTTTCAACTTCATTGTTTGCTATTGTACCAGTGAAGTTTGTGCTAATATATGCACCTATTCATCTTGACTTTGTCTTACTTTGAAAATGTCATTAATTTTCTAATATCGAACATGCATCCCTGTAATTTTCCATCAAGCATTAAAAGTAATCCAACACTGAGGCATTTTCACGGGGGTGTGGTGACCCATTATGGGTTACAGCTTGAGATAAATATATTCGGGTTGCAGACAGTAATGATTCCAGGAGGTACAAGCATTGTTTTCCTGTCACATAGCCTCTCCTAACAAACAATGGAACATGAAGGTGATCACTGAGGTTTCACCTCCACAAAAAATTAAATGAGCATAATGCTGAAAAGAAAGAGACTACTATAATTCAAATGCAATATCATATTACGCATGTTTAAAAGTATCGAATATACAAGCATATAATGCATTTAACGCTGAAATTAAATGTATAAGAGTGAGCTTCTAATGCATTTAGATAATGTATTAATTATGCTCATAATGGTATTGACAATATCATTTCTGTGCAAGTTGTGTGAAAGTCTCCTTGAGTATTAATGTTCAGTTCATCCTGTTTCTCCACTCATGCTCCAGTATGAAGCCATGCTTGAATATGCATTACACAGCATTTACCATTTCATCACTGATAATAGCTCAAATGACAATGCTAACACCACCACAAACTGACTGACACAAATTGTGCCATTTCAGTAAAATGTCAAATTGTTGTAATTTGGCCTTTTGTAGTAATTCTCCAAACACATATGTCCACAGCTCTCTTGTCATTCAGACATAAGCACTGCTACCTGTGGACAGTTGAAATACTGAGTTATAATCTTAATTAGACTGCATAATGCAGAAGCATTCATTTACCTCATTTCAGAGTGTCTAGTATGGAAGCTCTCCAAATTACAGACATCTGCTTCTTCTACTTTATATTTACAAACAACCTCAAACATAATCTCTGTGTTCCATTTCACTTTTAACCCTGACATTATGTTCCGGGTCAATTTGACCCAATTCAATGTTTGACGTCTCTTAAAAACCAGTTAATCTTAGCTGTATAAAATGTAAGAAAATATACAATATACACAATTTAGTTTTTATCTCTAATTTTTTGTGGGTAATTCTGGTGGCACTTTCCCATTTCCTATATAGGTTTTAAGCTTCATAAGCTTTCACTTACCTCAGGCTCTAAAATGAGATGTTTCATCACAATTTTTTAATATTTATGGATAAAAGGCTACAGTCAATTGGGAGACACACAAAAAGTTGACACGTGAAGTGTCAAAATCTTTCTATTAAAATAGTTTTGTGTCAGTTTAAACTTTTGGGGTCAATTTGACCCCAAACATAAAGGCGTCATAAAACGTGAACATAATATGAGGGTTTAATAATGGATGTTTTAACCAGTTGCTGTTGCAGTTGTTTTAAAGGATAATTACTTTAAGGCCAATTTCTTTTGTCTGGAGAAATATGGTGGGTGGACACTTCAGAGGCGATGCGTTTAAACCTCAAAGCGGTTTGTACTGATATTGAAGAACAAATGCTCACATATTTCATTGCTCAGAGATCATTTTTGTTTGATTTTGAAATTCCAAGTTCAGAGAAGTGCTGTTGCACTCTGTCAAAAGCCTAATCCAAAATGTGATGCAGGTGCACAGAGCTAAGAGTGAATAAAAAAATAAGAATTCTAACACACACTGCAAAAATATATCACTCTTCGCTGTATAAACATCGCTTTATTTAACTTCACATACTAACAAACAAACACAAAAACAAAAAGTCATCTGGTGCAGTTTCATTGAACCAAAGTCAACAGCGGACAAACTCAAATTGTCACCTCTATTTACAGTAAGTGCTTGTGACTGCCGTGCCCCTCAACACCGATGGCCTGAATGAGATCGAAACCTCTGCACCATTTATCTTGTGCACCTGAGCACTTTTTGCACTTTGTTTGTACGTGAGCTGAATTAAACCAACATTTATGCAGTGAAGGCTAATATTTTTCAGTTTGGTCAGAAATTACATGAAATTAAAATATTATGTGTTTCAATGAAAAAGCATTACTGAAAATTAATGCTATAAACTGCTTCGGCCCTTTATGGTCATTAGTCAGGCTTTAACTGATGAAGAATAATCCAGAATTTATATTAATGCAGTTATACTAGGCCTACTCACTGGAACTGTATTACTTCCAACGCTTGGTAGGGAAAGAGACTGAAGTATAAATGTTGGATTTAGAAGGTGTGCGGTTTCATTGAAAATGTCTCAGACCGCCTTGAAGCATCAATAAAATGTATAATCAACTCCTATTTTGAGAACTCAGTTAAATGGATATCAGTGCGATGTATCAAGGTACTTTTACATAGCAAAATTGTACATTAAAACCTACACAGGTGTACGCAAGATTAACTGCTTACATATGCTGTATGTGCCATTGGATCGTCCTGTACCAGATATTAACCTAGTCATATTACTGTTGATGAGTATCATTTTCTGCATTCGGTTGCGGAATAATGTTTTATTTTTTTTATTAGCAGAGTGAATGAATACATTCAGATCTCTCGAGTGACCAAATGTAGTGAGGTACAAATTAAAATATCCGAGTTGCATATCTGATTAAAATTTCCTTTATTTTAACATGAGGAATGAATAATTGTGTCCATTTACCCATTTAGTCTTTTGTTGTTTCTGTGGATAATAGATTTATACAAGCACTGCATTTTTCCATTTCTTGCAGCATTTTTCATTAATTCAGCAACCACCAAACACATGGGGGATTGCTGCAAGAAATATGTTTTGTAGGAAATTAAAATAGGAAAACTTGCGTAAAACGATTAAGACATTGTGGTTAGATTTAATTTGGGCTTTAGTGGTAATGTCACAAGACAAAATGACAAAATCAATACAACAACACAATAATGCAATACCCAAAAATGCAGCTGTATGATTTCAGTGAGTTTCAGGCAGTGTTGTTTTTTTAGTGAACTGCTGAAGCCCCTCATAATCAAAATCAGTGTGAAAATGTGATTTCAGTTTGAGCAAAGAAATGTTTCTTATCGTGGGAGGTAAGGCAGTGGTCAGTGACCTATTGACCTATGACAAGCCATCCTCATGTCTCCTGATCACTTGAAATATGATAACACCTGATAACTCCCAAGAGGTCTTTAGTGAACAAAATTAACAAAGAAATAGAGAAATAAATAGATTAGCATGTGTGGTAACTTATTTCAAGTATTTTTGTTCATATGAGGGATGAATTAATGAAAGTTAAATATGATTGTACTGTGGAAATCTGACTGCTCATACTTGTCTCCAAGTGTCTCGTTGCTCCTTGCAATTTCAGAAACCTATATTTACACATATCAATCAAAGATAGTTTCATTTCATAGGGCAAATCTAGGTTATTATCTGGCTAAATAACGGAATAATAAATGAGCACGCACGCACACAGACGCACACGCGCACACACACACACACACACACACACACACACACACACACACACACACACACACACACACACAAACCAAACATACACCCACTTACAGTATATATTCTAACCCGCACCCTTACATATACACAAACATAAATTCAGACACACTCAGGAACTATTTTCCACTCACCTGTCCCTGCAAAGTTTGCAGAGGAAGAACATTTTTGGTTATCATTATGTCTTGCATGTCCCATGGTAGCTACATTCTTAAAGATACTCATTGGTGCAATATAGGCCTACAAAAGACAACCGGTCAAGAAATCACCCTGCCTTTTCTGGCTTTTATTGAGAATGCAAATGACTTGCATCTTATCTAACTGCTCAATCTCTCACTTTATCCATGTTGTGAAACCTAAATGTCACTGGGTCATTTAAACAATACCACAGCTATGAAGTGGATCTGCAATATCATTAAGTCATTAACAGTGCACAACTTTAGCTACCCCTTACTCGTCACTGATAAAGTGAACTGTAGGGATTCACACTCGCATGCATGCTTATTCAAACATTATTCAATGTACGAATTTAAAAAATTGTTATTAATGTAATTCATTAAATAAGAATGCACACATGTACTTATACAAACACAAGCATAACAAGCTTAACCCTCGTGGAATGAATAGCAAGACATTTGAATGTATTGCTTCAAACAAAGTAACGTCTGTGTATGAATTAAATTAAACCTATTTTGATTAAATGTGACCCGTCATATATCAATATCTCGATCAAGCCCAAAATCGCCATGATTGAAATTGCTTAACTGCATAAATCTAATAAATTCTGAGTTGTTTTTTTTTTCATTTTAGACGAAGATAGGCTACATAGGCTATTAAGATGAATATAGCCTATATAATCTTAAAAGAAAGACAGCATGGCCGACATTCATTCTTGATACAAATCGTGCTGTGAGAAAACTCAAAGCTAACTTTCCATTCAAGTGTATCAATATGGTCTGCGATTTTAAAAATCTAGTTTAGCATTTTCCTATTTCTGTGACATGCTATTCGGGCTCAATTATTTTTTGGAATTCAGGCTACTGAAGTTTCCCTTAATAAGAATCATTTAAAAAATACCCAATAGAGACGAAAATTCATTTTCATTATAAAATATTGGGCATGGTACTATTCTATTTAAAAAGTCGCTTCCTGGCCTATTTGCATATATAGCTGCATCTCTACCTTGACCATTCTGTCCGGTTTCTGCACTGGGGAAAAAAGCATATCTATTCAAAAGCCATTTAGTCCATTTCTTTCTTGGCCGGTAAACCTATTCATCAATTGTTCTGCCTTGTAGATCGCATTCTAATGCTAATCTAGTGTGTTAAATATCTTTTTGTTCCCCTTTCACCGTTTTGTCATTCGGTTTATCCAGTTTTGGTCACCCATTTTATTTATTTATGCGTCGGCTTCTATTCACGCGCTCATGTATTTTTTATTATGTTGTTTCACTGTCATGCAGTGTCAACTCACTCCATTCAGTGTGGGCTACTTCAGGGCCTTGGAGGGACAAAGCGTGTACACATTGCAGAGGTATTCACTCGGGCCAGCTGGATCGGCTGAAAAAAAAACCTTGTGAAAAGAAATCCTCCACAAAGGACACAGAAGAAGTGCACAATGCTAACAGTTTTCCAAATACCACTGATTGCTTCCATCACAATGACGGAGAGCAGCCGCTTTATACTGAGCTCCACTTCAACAAACAACACTCCCACAAAAACCTCCCAGCCCGCGTTTTGTTCCCAGACAAAACCTCCTCGACTATCTAAACGCTCCCACTGAAGAAAAAAAGTTCTTTTCAGTTTTCTTTCCTATTTTCCTAGAATAAAAAGGGGCAAAAGAAAGAGTGGAAAGTGGTCGCTGGTAATAGGCATCATTTGTTATAAACCTGTAGCCTACGCCTTTGGGGACGTATGTTTTTGTCGGCAAACCATAGTTTGCCTCCTCTTGATCTCAAGATTCTTTCAAACTGTCAAAAACTATTTTACAATTGAATATATAGCACACTGTGTAAAGTTATTTATGGTAGTTGTGTCAAGGAAATGATAAAATAGGCTAAATTAACAGCTACTATAAAGGTTTTTTTTGTTTTGTTTTTTTTACATCAGCGGTTAATCTGGGCAGCTTTAGCAAAGTGGTTGAAGAAGCCGGTTTTTTATTTAGGATATTTTTTTTAAATTATTTTATTTACATAAATCAATTATGTAAAATTGAGTAGCCGACCGAATTTGAACCAGCTAGAGAACATGGTTAAATGTGATTTCTCAATAATAGTCTTATGAAAACGAATTATTTAACTTGTGCGGTGGGTTAGTTTATCTTCAGAAAGCTTGAAAGTTTCGTGGAGAGAGGTGATCGGGGTATATCAAGAAAGAATGCAGAGCGATGAAAGGGTTTAATTAACCGTGTCAGTGATAATTATCCCTGGACAGTCCAAATTAGTTTTGCATAATCACTCTGATCCATACGAAACAACTTCTTTATACTAGCTAATGGCAAAATTCAGCCTACACCACACGTCCGCTATGTAGGCCTACCTTCTACGTGCATTTTTCATATAAGGCTTTGGCTGAATATCTGCTACAGGACAACCCAATGCCGCATAATATAAGCATTAAACCTGCGTACACACGTGTAGGTTTCATCGTACAATGCTGCGATGTTGTTACTTCATTTAAGTGTAGCCTATATAATGTAGGCTGCGTGTTCATATAGCTATTTGGAAAGAACACTATAAGGAATGTTGAAATATGTCGTCATTTCAGTTGTTAATCAGTGCAAGAGTCTACCTGCTCTCCAGTGGACGTATAAAGAGCCAGCCTTAGCGTTTCCTGAATACTTTCTAATCTTCCTTTCTATTCACGAATAAAAAATGTGATTAACTAGGTTTCTGGCTCTTTATTACAATGGCCTGATTTAGATTTGGAGTAATTCTATTCAAAGCCTGAACAAAAGCGTCCATTGGAGGATACCTTACACTTCACCTGGACTAAGCACTTAAGGGCAATTCAGATAAAAATCTTGTAAGCGATTCAGCAAGACCTTGTCTGCATAGCCTACTTTATCAATTTATAGGCTGTTGTTTGGCGAAAGAACAGAATACCACTAAAGAGGAATGTAGCCCAAACGAAAGCAAATTGTATATATTATTATATTAAATAATACACAAAATAAGCCTATACAGCGCAATTATGAGTTGAAAAACGCCAAATCTGTGTACAGAAGAGCCTGCTCGCCAGTCATCCATTCACAATGATCAATGATATTCAGTTTGCTTATTCATATAGCTCATGAATAGGCGCTAGATCTACCTCAGTTTTATATGGCAAATTCAAATATTTGTTAAAGAAAACGGATGTGGAATTTAATCAGAACAAAATACAAAACATTGACATGTAAGAGTGTGTTGCCTTAGAAATAAAGATAAATTATTACATCCTATAAGCACTTCAAGTTTATTGTGCAAATATTAGCTACTGGACAAACTCAGCCTTCTAACGAACTGGATCATCATAATGCCTCCAAACAATAAATATTTCGGACACCTATAAAACAGTACTGAAACCATAAAATATACACTGGATTTCTAGTCAAACAGCCCAGTCAATTCCAGGTTAAACCATTAACTAAACCACAAAATTCATATAACTGTACACATTTACACGTCATTCTGGCTGAAAACAAGATCGACATGACCGTTTATTTAGGTAGATAAGTAATTTCTTGATCAATCTAATATCAAATGTAAATTGTATTAGCCAGCATTATGTCTGACAATGATCTATTTAGTTTTTTACGGGTTGTTTCACAAGTTAAATTAAGAATCGCAGCCCATGTAGACCTATATGTTTCACACCGTCAATATAACAAATTCCAACAAGTCCGCCTAGCAGGTGTAGTTGCAACAGGTTGAGATAAGAGGAGGTGCCTTTTAGAGTAGCTATTCACATTGATAAGGGTAGAGCTGTCTCCAAAAAATAACTGCACAAAACAAGTATTCGTTCCCTCTATGATGCATGTGATGGGTTACCTTAATAAAAAGTACCTTACATAAAGGCATTAATTTATATACATACCCATGTGATATTTAAGATGACTTCTATCACATGTATAGACTTGCGCATGTGTTTAATAAACTCTGACACATACAGTCTCTACAACATTGAAAACGTATTTTAAGTCCAGGATATCACAATGCTGCCGCATAAGCAGGATAAGGTTCAAGCGGCGCTTTGCCCATTCCCGGTAGCAAGATGTAAGCCAAAGGAGGCTGGAGACCCGCCGAGGGCCAGCCAGTACAATTACAAGGAATCATATAGCCAGGATTGCCCGGGGAAGGATGGGAATGAGTGTGAGCGTGTGTCGCGCTTCCAACAGTTCCGGTGCCAGGGAAGGCAGTTGCGCCACCAGGGTACCCCAGTGAGGAAGCGTATGGAAATGATGGCGTGGAGATCTCTGCCATCTTCGCCCCGAAGTCAAAAAGGGAATAAGGGTTCGTAGACACAGACGGGTTGAAGAAGACCCTTGCTGCTGCGGCCGCAGCGGCGGCAGCTGCTTTTTCCGGATTACCAATAAAAGACTCAGATAGAGCTCCAGCAGATAAACTGTTCGCTTTCAACACGTCGTGATCTCCAAGAGTGTATGGCAGTGGAAATGCAAACTTGTCTTTTTTCATTAACGTCTTTGGCTTCCGCCTGGGTCTGTATTTATAGTCAGGGTGCTCCTTCATGTGCATGGCTCTCAGTCGTTTTGCCTCGTCAATAAACGGTCTTTTTTCAGACTCGGTAAGAAGTTTCCATTCCGCTCCCAGTCTCTTGCTGATTTCGGAGTTGTGCATTTTCGGGTTCTCTTGAGCCATTTTCCGGCGCTGGGCTCTTGACCACACCATGAAAGCATTCATGGGACGCTTTACGTGATCCATAGGTTTAGACATCGTGATTCAAGGCACTTTTACACGACAAGATGAAAATCTTCACAGTAGCCTATTGTCAAAAGCCCCAAGGGGTTTATTTTCCTACAGTCAAACCTCCAGATATTGTTCAATCGATACACATGCTATGTAGGTTTGTCACCTGGCATTGATGTTACTAATTTGAAAAGTTTTCAGAACGTAGAAGACGTTAAAAAGATTGCTTCTGATCATAAGTGCTCTGTTCACTTACTTCAATCTCAGTTCTTCATCACGCTGTTGGAAATGTATCCGTTTTTCAATCGAGACAGGGGTAGAAAAAAGTCTAATATGAACAACCTCTGAAAAGTTAGGCTGTTTTTTTTAATTTGCAGGGAAAATCCGGAGAATAAAGTGGAGGAGGCTATAATAGAAAGAAAGCAAAGTAAAACAAGTTGTCTTGTTCCGACGAAAAAGTAAGTGTCCCTTAGACTGTCTCTCTCTTTCGTCGTCTCTTGACTGTCAAACGAAAGGCTCCTGTATCCAGCATTAACGCAAGTGGTAGATATCTCAAGCCTGCCCCATGTGAAATAAGACTCGCTCCAAAAGCAGGTATTGCAAGGCCCCCTGGAGCATGCGCAGGGCAGCGAACTCAAGCTGCCTTGACAGAGGCAGCCGCTGCGCGAACTCGCCTCTCTGCGTTAACGTTTTTGTTAGAGATTTGGTAGGCAAGGCACTTAGCAGGGCACAAGTAACACCGAAGTAGCATGCCCTTAGAAAAGTATTCAAGAGGGAGGGGACTATGTCACTGTAAGTAACATAACCTTGGTTAACTGAAATGTTCTACTAGCTCCTTTAATTGATAGTTTGTTGCCAGAACTACTATAACACATGTTGTTTTTATTTGTTCAACATGTTTGTTCTCCTTTATCCAAATGAATGAACGGTGATTCCTATAATAATATTTCAGTCACAAGAAAAAATGCGTAAAATGTTAACTATTTTAAAAAAAGCATATTTTATCAGTCAATGTTATTTGCCAATCTTATCGTTGACATATGTAAGCATATTAAGAAATGATCTTTCTATATGTCAGTCAGAGCAGAAGCAAACAAGCATTAGGTTTGTGTAAGCACTAAGCAGTAACAATTGGGATGTTCATCGAATTGTATAAAATACATATGATAGGCTCGCATATGACCATAACCTACTTCACACAGTATTTATATAAGACACGACGATCATGTGTCCGCTACTTAATGTCTCGCCATAGTGTAGCTACGCAAAGAAGATATACCGAGTTTTAAACTGAATTAATAGCCTATGCATTATGCAATTGTAAATAAACAAACAAACACGACAATATTACTAGGCTTATACTACTACTACTACTACTAATAATAATAATAATAATAATAATAATAACAACAACAATAATCATCATCATCATCTGTGACCATGACTTCAAAATGTGATGTAGCTTACTGATAGTAACATCACTTATATAATATAACAAAGTCTTAGAACAGTCTTTGAACATAGGCTACTCATGTGAACGTGTTATACAATTATAATCCACAAGTGGTTTCCCTTCACAATTAAAAGTAGCAACACTTTTGGTCCTTTACCTTGTAGTTCACAAGACTTAATGGTCTAAGTAGACAAACTTCTGTAGCCAACCTAGTCTATCCTCCCAGGTACCACGCCTCAAGTGACGGAAAGGGAGAAAGGCTTAATGTTGAAACGACTGAGAATATCAAAGGAAAAATAAGATAGACACGTTTATTTATTTTCATGTTTTGGCGTCTGCAATCGACAGTCTTTATTTTGTACTGAATTGCCTTTGCCCATAACTTACACTTCAGATAACATATGAAAGTTGAAAGCTAACAATGGCAAAGACTGGTTTTCAAAGATGGTGTTTACATGACAGACTCGCTGAGCAGATAGGATGTTTACACGGTTTGCTAGGTATATCTTCAATCGTAGATAACATACAAAGTGAAATATGATTGCAATGTGTTGTTTAATTGTATCATGAGGCATTGTGAAAGAAATGTAACTTACTTTACAAAGAAATGTATAGCCTGTTAGGGTCTAATACATATGTAGGCTACTTGCAGGTGTTGCCTGCCATGTCACTGGTTATGAGCAATGATTGATGGCATTGACGGGGAAAATGTAAAAGAAAAACGAAGTGACATAACTTATGTTACAATAATAATAATAATAATAATAATCAAAGTTATGTGTATTTTACATCATGTTGGAACCATTAGGCTATACTGAATTCATCCCGTTTCACTGAGCGCTACATTTTTCAAATGAATTATTCTTAAAGAGAAATATTTAGGCTATGTGCTTATGTCGTGACAGCATCATAGGCTAGAAATTGTGCATGACGGTTGAAAGACCACTATGATTTTTGGTGAGGTAGAATAAACATTGTAATGTGGTCGTAGTGATGAGAATCGTTGACAGACACAAAATTAACCTGCTGGTTCAACTGCATTCGTTTCATTCAGTGTAGGCTACTTTGTCTAATGTGATAGATGGCGTGCTTACAATAACATAACGGCTTCTTAAACGCAAGTGTCTGCATCCCGAAGAAGAGCTCATAATGCCAGCCATGCCATAATGCCAAAATAAAAAAGTTTCTAATATCAGATTTTTTAAAAACGGGAATAGGGGAAAGGCGTACAACTATTTTCGATGAAAAGAAATTAAACGCAGGTGTCCAACAATTGAAATGACATTTTGACAGTTCTTGACAGTTGTTTTCAACGAATAAAATACAATATTGGTCTTACTCAATTACACTATGTCAAGAGAACAAGTGAAGATGTTATTAGTGTCCGTCCGTTTGACAATTTCATACCTTTAACAGAGAGTTCCATTTAATTTGAATCGAGTATCTGAGCTACAATGTGAATGGATATACACATTTTAAGGTGAACTCTTTACAGCAGCATCTTAGGTATACCTATCGTCCACAATATCATGCTGAAACGATCAGTTCTAATGAGTGGGTGCAGCCAGACCAGGAGTGGAAATCATTAAATTCAAATAGTTTTGCCTCTTTCAAAGTACTTTAAATAATCAATTGAAATGAATAATTTTTACATATTAATATTATATTTGCATAACCCAGAATGAAGACTGCATTAAATATGTGCCTTCTACATTTCATACTTTTACAGTATTATGAGTCTGGCTTTTACTGAATAAACAAATACATTATTTTCAAGGAAATAAAGCACAACACTGTGACCAGACTGAATGTGTGGTAATTATGACGTGCATATTAAAAACATGAATATGGTATATAATTATTCTGACTGAAGTACACAGAGAAATGATCAGAGTTGATTTAACACAACATTTTATTGTGTATACAAAAGGACTTAAACCTTGAGATTAATTTGGGTCAAATGGACCCATTTAAAACTTTTAGTAAAAGAGGAATGACACGTGTGGGAGATGTATTTTATAACGTGTGTAAACCAGTGTAAATGTCTTTTTTCCTATATGGTTTATTTGAATACAATAAGATCCGTATGAAAAATGATTGAGAATTCTGTTCAAAATAATAAATATCAATAATCTACTGCGTGGAAACCTTGTTTAATTTTATTTTTTTCACAGCTAAACATGATTTATGCCTGCCCCTCTGCTTTCATTATAGTGGATTTAAAAAATATAACACATCTTTATCACAAAAATGAATGACATATTCATTGCTAAATGTGATCTAGCCAAGGGCATAACTTTGGGTTTAACATTGGAGGGGTTGTGGTGAACATCCCTCCAGGTGGGTCAGGGGGGCATGCCCCCACCCCCAGAAGATTCTTTTTGCAAAAAGGCTATTAGGCCTATATATCCCAGCCTAAAGACATTTAAATCTGCATTACTTTTAATAGTTGGTAAAACATAAATAGAGAACCACCACTCTTCTCCCAGTGTCTAGTATATTATCTTCCATGCATGTTAACATTACACTCAACTCCAACCATGACCCACTACTTTGCATTATTGGGAGTGCATTGTTCACACCTGCAAGTATGAAACTTTGTACGGTTGTGTGGGATAAAGTAAGAGGGCGGAGGGGGCGGGGGCACCAGAGAAAACTGCTTACTTTTGGAACAGGCTGTTTTTATTACATTATTACATTACAGGCATTTAGCAGACGCTCTTATCCAGAGCGACTTACACAGCATTTTGCATTTATACATAGTATCCATTTATACAGCTGGATATATACTGAAGCAATGCAGGTGAAGTACCTTGCTCAAGGGTACAACGGCAGTGTCGTACCTGGGAATCGAACCTGCAACCTTTCGGTTACAAGCCCAGTTCCTTAACCACTGTGCTACACTGCCGCCCTATCTATCTTTTATTTAGATATACTGTTATTTTACATATTTTAACATATGTTTTTTTCCCCATATTTTTTTTGTGCTGCATCACAGGGTCTTCAAATACCAAAAAAGTGGGCAAACTGACCATGCTCACAAGCTGTTAACATTACAGGCTAACGTTACTAGTCCATAATAACAATGCAGTGTAATTGTCTTATTTTCTAATTGTCCCTTGAAAATAAAACCTTGTATCTCGCTTCCTCTTGCAATAGTTCTATAGTTTAAGAAGTTGAGAGAAAATAAACTTTAGTTTTTGTTATATATGGTCAACACAGCCATCTCAATTCTAACCATTATTAATGTTACCTGTTATGACAATGCAAGCTAACAAACCAGCACCCACGTTGTTTAAATAGCTAGTGAACTTGCGCCCACGTGAGCGGTTGGTCTTAAGATAAGGTGTGGTCCGGCGCATTGTTGACTTATTGCTATTTTGAGGCAGCAGAAAAGCATTTGCGCTAAAACCACCACAAACCTGGTCTTAAGTCATGTCGCAGTTGTTTCAATGTTATTTTATTGGCGCAATATTAATATAGTTATATGTATGCTTCTACATAGGTGTGTGCATAACGCGAGTACACACTTCTGTCTGTTACACACACAGTGGTGTGCACAAACATGCATAAAAATATCAAGATTAAATGTGAAATATTATTATTGTGTATATCAAAAATGCATGCTAATAAAAGGGTACATCAGACAAGGACTACATACCTGTCTCTCAGTGAAGGGAAATGCTGCCTTAAATTGCATTTATCCTGCCAGATTTGAACAAACGTCTATAATCTCCTGGTATATGAGCTGGAGACAAATTCCTGCTGTCCCTATATGCACTCTCCATTGCTGTGAAATTAAAGGCTGCACTACATTTTTTGCAAGTGGGTAGTTCCAACAGTTAAATTGGAGGCATATCCCAATCTGCCGTAAATTCAGCCATACTGGAGTTACCTCAAACCTTGTCCGACATGCCAATGAATACATTCAAGTCCTCATCACACCTGTCAGCCAAGAATGGGTAAAACAGGAGTTCACAGCTAACTTTGGATTTCCTGGGGTTCTGCCCCCCCCAATAGAGAATGCTCTTATGTGAAACGCAAGGGAGCCCACTCCAGCAGCATCCAGGCAATGTGTGATGCTACGTGTAAGGTTACAAATGTATTCGTAAACTATCCTGGATCAAGCTATGACTTTATATTGGCCAATAGTTCCTGCAATATTCCGGGGGGACAATCTTCTATTAGGGGACAATGACTGCAAATCATGCCTACAACAATGTGTCAATTGTCATTCAATGGAAAACACGCACTGCAATAGATGGACATTTGGAGTGCTTATTTTTTTCATTATAGTGACCATACTTTCAGCAATTAAAGCCCCACTGATTTCACAAAACTATTTTAAAGAAAGCTAAAAGTCTAATTTAGGAAAATAAACATTTTCAATAATTACAAACAAAAACTAATTTGCATCACATTACACAATTAAATCTAACAATTAATGCCATATATTCTCTGCATGCACGCTTTAACTTCGTATATGAGCAAGTCTGTTTCGCCAGTAAATCGCCCTTTTCAGTCTTACTAAATCAACCATCATATTAGCAATCCGCATAGGTGCAAACGCAGGTAACTTTACGTTTAACATATATACAGAGCATTCTCTGTTGGGGCAGAACCCCAGGAAATCCAAAGTTCATAAAGCCTCTGTAAAAATTTGCAAAGCACAAAAAATGTTGAACTTGTTTTGTAGATTTGGGGATTAGCCAGTCCAACACTGCCTGCACCTTCTTAATCTCCATAGACAGATTCCCCTGCAAAACAATGTAACCCAGAAAGGAAACTTGAGGTTACTGAAATTCACATTTCTCTGCTTTGACAAAGAGTTTGTGGTCCAGAAGGCGCTGCAACACTTGCGAACATGCATGATGTGATCCGAGAGGGAACAATAAAAAAAAAAGAAATAGGGAACGATTCTTAACCGCAATCTTGTTAAGATCATGATAGTCTATGTATGGTCTCAGTGATCCGTCTTTCTTAGCAACAAAAAAGAACCCTGCTCCAGCAGGGGACGTGGATGGAGTGATGTGCCCTGCGGCTAACGCTTCCTTAATGTATGAATACTTGGCCATGGTTTCAGGGATAGACAATGAAAAGGTACAGCCCCTAGGCGGGGTAGTGCCCGGTAACAAGTCTATAGCACAGTCATAGGAACGATGAGGGGGAAGTTCACCTGCTTACTAAAAACATCTCCTAGGGACCAGTATTCCCGGGGAACCTGTGAGAGGTCTGGATCCGAGACCCTAAGAACAGGGGTGACGACCTGAATGGAGAAAAGGGTTTGTTTTGAACATTTGCATTCCCAGTTAAGGACAGACAGAACCAGTTACCCAGTCAATATGGGGATTATACCTAACCAGCTATGGATGGCCCAATACAACTGGCAGTTGAGGGGAATTGAGTAGGTGGAACTGGTTGGTCTCCTGGTGAGTATCTCCTTGAAAGATAAACTGGGGAAGTAAGGAGCTCAAACCTGCCATTGCCTAGGGGTCTGCCGTTTAGAGAGTGACAACAGTAAGGGACTCAGTTAGTTTGGTCACAGGAATACCCCCAAGACACTGCCTGGCCAAAAATAAAGTTGCACAGTCTAATATTTCGTTGGACCACCTTTAGCTTTGATTACGGTGCGCATTCGTCGTGGCAACGTCACAACATCCAGAGTTGCATTCATTTTTGGCCAAGATCTTGTATTGACGACGGGAGAGTCGAATCACTCCGTAAAGTCTTCTCCAGCACATCCCAAAGACTTTCAATGGGGTTAAGGTCAGGACTCTGGTGGCCAATTCATGTGTGAAAATGATTCCTCATGCTCCCTGAACCACTCTTTCACAATTTGAACCCGATAAATCTTGGCATTGTCGTCCTGGAATATGCCCATTGATGGGATAACCTGGTCATTCAGTACATTCAGGTACTCAGCTGACTTTATTTTATTGCTGCATAATGTTGCTGAGCCTAGACCTGACTAATTGAAGCAACCCCAGATCATAACACTCCTCCAGAGGCTTGTACAGTGGGCACTATGCATTATGGGTGCAACGGCGACTTTTCTTTTAGCCAGGCAGTGTAGCAAGAGACTGGTCCAGGAAATTCCCAGATGCCCCGGAGTCAATGAAGGCAGATACAGCGGTTAGTATCTCCCCACTGCAGAGTAGCAGGGAACAGGGTGCGAGTGGATGGAGGAGTGGAATTAGTGAGCTTGCTCGCCAAGAGTCTTCCTTCCCTCGGCGAGCCTGTTAGTTTCCCGATAATTCAGGACATGAGGCTTTGAAGTGGCCAGGCTCGCCACAGTAAACGCAGAGGCGCTTGCAAAAGCATCTTTCCCTTTCTGCAGGAGAGCCTGGTACTGCCGAGCTGCATGGGTTCGATGATCTCCTCAAAAGGGGAACGAGGGCCAGCACGGTTGGAATTCTCCACAGACACCGGCAAACCTCAGGAACAGGAGAAGTCTGACAGCTACTGGAACCGGATGAGATTCGGGCTCGCTCGCTCTCTGAACCTGTTGTCAACGTTGACAGCAAGCCGGATGAGCTGATCCAGGTCACTGGGTAAATCCCTGGTTGCCAGTTAATCTTTGAGCGGTTCCGACAGCCTTTGGTAGTAAAGAGTGACCAGGGCTTCCTTGTTCCAGCCACTCCCGGCAGCGAGAGTATAAAACTCAATAGAGTAGTTTGTTACAGACTGAGTGGTCTGTCTCAAAGAGATGAGTCTTCTGCCCAACTTACCGGGATCTTCAAAGACTTTATGCATCTCCTGAAAAAACATCAGGATGTTGGAGCAAACAGGACCTTGTTGTTCCCAGATGGCGGTGGTCCAGGTGAGTGCTTTTCCTGAGAGAAGTGAAATGACATAAACCACCTTGGACCTCTCAGATGGAAAGCAAGACGGCTGTAGCTCAAAGGCTAAGGAGCACAGGGTCAGGAAGCCCTTGAATCCTCTGGCTTTGCTATCGAAACGCTCCGGAGAGGGAAGACGAGGCTCATGGTGATGACTGGAACAGCTGGGCCCAGTGGAAGCCGGAGCAGAAGCTCCATCCAAGGATGAGAAGTAGCACAGAAGTAGCCAGCATCGGGAGGTTTTCAGAAAGGGTGCGGGATCAGCTGTTCATGCCGCCCCAATGTGAATCCCTGGCTGGACAGAGCAGCCCGCAGCTGGTTAGTCTCTGCTGGGTCCATACCTGGCTTGGTCTTACTATCACAGGTATGCGGGTGGACCCAAGCACAGAGAGACACAAGAAGCAGGGATGTGATAAACCAAAAGACTTTACTGAACAGTGAAAAATAACAAACAGGAGTGCACACAAACTAATACAAAGCACTAACAAAACAATAAACAAAGAACAATAGCACAAAGGGTAACTAAGAACACAAGAACTAGAAGCACAAAAAATAGGCGCTCTTTTAGGCAAGTACAGCATGTAACAGAACACTACTAAACACTAAGACTGAGCCCTGAAACAAGGAACATGAGGGCTATAAACGTATAGAAGAAACAAAGGGGACTAAAGGTGCAGGTGAACATGAGAACCAAGATTAACAAGGCACAGGTAATAAGACTAAACAATAAGTGAAACTAATGAGGACTTAACAAGAAACAATAATGACATAACGAGAACCAATAATCTAATCAAACAGAAACACAAAACACAGACAGGGATCAGGGCGCCATCTGGCAGCGCACAGCGGGAACCGTGACACGTCTTACTGTTGGGGTTCATGTCCCCTAGATTCTATTGTTGGGGTTTAAGTCCCCTAGGTTTTTTTCTAGGTGTTCAAGTCCCCTAGAAAATAGCACTAATTGTTGTAGGTCAGTGTCTCATTAGCTAAATATATGTCTTGTTGTTGGGGTTCATGTCCCCTAGGTATTATTGTTAGGGTTCAAGTTCCATAGGTTTTATTGTTGGGGTTCAAGTCCCCTAGAAAATACCACTAAATGTTGTGGGTTCAAGACTTACCTGAAATTAATTTTATTGTTTGAGGTTTAAGTCCCCTAGGTTTTATTGTTGGGGTTCCTCTCTATGTTTTATTTTTGGGGTTCAAGTCCCCTAGGTTTTGTTCTTGGGGTCAAGTCAGCTTTTAGCTATTATGCTGTTTAGCTGAAATGTGTATTGTATAATTTGTGTTTTATCTGAAATATCTACTGTATAATTTGTAGTTTTATTGCCGCTGCTTTATGTAATGGTGTTTTATGTTTTATGTGGTAATCTGACTGCTTGTTGCTTCTCTTAGCCAGGGTTCCCTTTAAAAAGAGATGGTTATCTCAATGGGACTCACCTGGTAAAATAAAGGAGAGATAAAAACTAAAATAAAGTCCCCTAGAAAATACCGCTAATTGTTGTGGGTCAGTGTCCCATTAACCACATAGATGGCTTATTATTGGGGTTCATGTCCCCTAGGTTCTATCATTGTGGTTCAAGTCCTCTAGGTTTTGGTTTTGGGGTTCAAGTCCCCTAGAAAATAGTGCAAATTGCTGTGCGTTAGTCTCCCATTAACTACATAAATGTCTTATTATTGAGGTTCATGTCCCCTAGGTTTTATTGTTGGGGTTCAAGTCCCCTAGAAAACAACACTAAATGTTGTGGGTTCAAGTCCTTTGAACAAGTAAATAGACGTCAAATAAAGACATAATTTGTTCTGAACTGTGCACTGTGCAATTACTTGTTATTGCTTTTAGTCATTATTTAAAAAAAAAATTTTTAATCCTTTTGGTTTCATTCCTTTCCTTTTAACTCTCATTTTATGTGAAGCACATTGAGTTGCAATAGTGTTATAAATGTGCTATATAAATAGAATTTGATTGATTTGAAAATTGAAGTTAAGAGAAAACAAGGGTGAAATGAAGAGGGTTGTGTTTTGCCATCCATTGTAAAATCAGACATATTGGAAACAGTGCAATTATCTGTTGCTGTCTTTGTTTTTATTTCAGTAAGATGGACCCTGTGATGGAAATGTTCTCTGTTAAACACTCCCAGATGAGGTAGAAAAAGCATGAGTATTATTTACAATAAAGAGAGGTTCAGACCAATGAGAGGGAACTATGAATTCCCAACCCATGAACTGTAGCGATAAGGGGGAAAAGTGAAATAAATGACACACAGGGCAGCTCACTCTAATATCTAAATCCGAATTTGAGGCAGGTCTACATTTTTTATACCCTTTCTTGGTCAAGACTAAGGGCAGGATTAATTCAAATATTTAACCCATCTCACAATAGAAATATGGGCCAAGAAAACCTGAGCATGAAGGGCTGTTGTACACATGTTGGTACCCCCCCCCCCCCCAAAAAAAAAAAAATTCTAATCATGCAAAGCTTTTGGACTCAAAGCTATCCACCCTATCTTCCTGATTTTTCATCAAGATACACAATTGAAAAAGAAAAAAGATGGGCACCAAAGAATGTGTTTCTTTAGTGCTTTTAAAGGGTATCCAATGCGCCCACAGTGTTACTGTACTGTTTACCAATGTCCCAAAATGTGGAAGAGGAAAAGATGCAATCTTTCACAAATAGGAAATTGTTTTCGAGAACAGAGGGATGTTTACTGTCAGTGCTTTGCTCTATTTTAACCACCAAATCTCTGAATCTCTGGCATCTTTTATTTTACAGAAGGAACCAAGTGGAACAAACAGCAAGCTATTAAATCATCAGACCCAGGGATTGTTGTGCATTTAGTGAAAGATTAAAGGTTGCCCTTGAGATGACGTACCTGATCAGCTCTCGCCCATTCTTTGACCTCATGTCCGTAGCATGAACCAGCAGAAAGGAAAGTCACACTTCCTGTTTGGCACTATATGAAGGCAAAATACTTGTCTTATAAAATGTTTATATGTGAGAAAGAGTGAGTGGATTGGAGGCAGAGTGAGAGACAGAAATGCTATTCAAACACAGCTTTATTATTTTTAATATTTGCTAAAAGCAAATCCATTTTCCACCCAGATTACTCATACATTCTGGGTATCAAATGTGGGCGTTGTCTTTGTGCACTTAGGCTTACATTATGCAAGGTGTTATAAATGCCATTGATTTCATATCTTTTCATACTGCATTTCAAATAATCAAACATCACAGTTCTCAGCACCCTTTGCAAATGTAAAAATGTGCCAGATTGAAAGGTCACCGCCAGACTTACAATAGTAATTCAGTGTGTATATGGAAAACCAGGTTATTAAATGTTACAAATAAAAGGCTGAGCCTTTCTCTTACCTACTGTTGCCATTACCAATAATTTGCATTAATAATTTGTGTGTATAGAAAGCATTACATTAAAACAATGTTTTCTATAATAATTTTAAATCCATAGTTGTGTCAATCTGACTGACATATGGTGTGATTTATGGTTTATAATCAAATCAAGGCAGAAAACAATTTGTTTTGGTTGTAACACAAGATCAACATTTCAACATTGTGGGGCATTGCCACTGTGTCTGACACTTTGTTTTTTGGGCAATGCCACACTGAATATTCAAAAACATGGAACAGCTGTTTTTTAGCCCAATTTTAGTGTCTTTGTCACTTCAGTTCAATTGCACATATCGTTTTACACAAAGGACATGCAAAAGACCTTGGTTTTCATTTTCCAGTGGCGGGTGAGGTGAGAATGTTCAACGTGACTAAACATAATGAAGATGAGAGGAAAGGCTCTCTGTTTTTCTGGCAGGTTAAATCCTAACTACTTGTCTGACATATTCCAGAAAATGCAGCCGAACACATTGGAGGTTGATTAGCCCAATGTTAAAAAAAATCTTCAAAAATTCTAAATGATGAGGAGCGAGGAGAGTCAATCAGAAACAGAAACTGTATGTTTCAGTATTTTATCTGAATACACTCAGATTAACAAAGTAAGCTATTTAGAAAGTTCTAATGACCTGAGAAGTTTATTCTGATGTAATACTTGACTCATTTCAATGTAAAGTGGCTTGTATTTCAGTTTAATAGGCATTTCATTTCATGTCAAATGCGATTGTATAAAGCCTTGGAAGTGAATCCAAGTATTTAGGGAGAAAATAATGGGATTTACAAATATGTACTGTGTATGTTAGTGACACTGAGTCACACCAAAAAGTTTGTAGATAAACCAGAATGAAAGAAAGGCAAAACTAACATTTTGACGTTTTGAAACTTCAAAACACTACATGACCTATTTTGCACAATGTGTGGTTTATACCTTCAGACAGTGAGAAATTATTTCTCCCATGCTTAAAATTATTCTATTTATACAATCTGTAAGTCTCCCCAGGGTGGAATTTGGTGTCTTTGTTCCAATGTGTCTGTTTGAATTAGTGTAATAAATAAACCCCACATAGAATTCTTAATATGTCACAACTGCATACAATATAACTCAGGATACATGCATAAACTGAAGCAAGAAAACATTTCTTGTCAACCCATTATATATGATGCCCTATCAAAATGAACTCATCAGGGATTTCTCTTCATTTCAACCAAATCCACAACAATCCCAATATATACACACAAGAAAAAATGCCCACTCTTGTATCAATAATGATATGAGTTATGTTAAGAGTTAAATTAGGACTGAACATTTTACTGTATACACAACAATCTTATGGAATTCTACCCTTAGTTATATCGAAGCACATTATGGTCCACACAATGTATTCAGACTTCACCACTTTCTTTGTTTGTTGAATGTATGCTGAGTCCAGCACACCTTCAATCAATGTGATGAGGGTATTGATAATGGCATTGAACTGAACATCTGTTCAGTACCCTTAGCTTTAACAGGGGTCACTGCATTGACATTATGTTAAAGGTTAAAGCTGGAATAGGCAACTTTCTCAACAGTCGCAAATGTTGTGAAAACATTTTGAAAGTCATAACACCTGTTGGCCCTGCCCACAGAGAAAGAGACACCCAAACCCCACTGCTTCTTCGTCATGAGCGTGCATCAAAGTTTCTAGCTGCGCTCGCAGGATTACAGACTGACATAGCTACACTAAAAAAGTTTGTTCCAACAGTCGAGGTAAAACAATGGAATCTTTTTTGTTGTGGCAGTTTGCCATTAACGCAATAAAGAATTGTCCATTTAGTCACAATGGTAGCTCCAGATTGTTTGCTAAGTTCACTATTCTAGTCTACGTTACCTGATGGTTCGCGATAGCTAATGTTAGCAAAATATTTTTTATACATGTAAATTGCTGAACGAAACTACCCAATATCCCAGACTTATCCGATACACCTAGCCCCAATCCGGAACTCGGCTGGACATTTACAATAGGAACGTTTTTCTGGATTTCATAACTGATAAATAAGGAGAAAATAAATAAAGGAGATAATCTTTCAGCGAGCCAGTTTTACTGAAACACAACAATTGCCAGTGATGGCTAGCTGCATTATATAGCTAGCCAGTTTTATAAAAACTCCAGATACATAAACTTATGCCTAGCTCTAGCCCCATTCGGCAAAGCAGACAGGAGTATGTGAAAGTCTCGCAACACCATCTGTACTGTATGAACGAAGTCAATCTCATTGTTGATTGGTTTACGACGGGAACTGGCTTTGATTGTGTACGTCATGAAAACAAGTATTTGGGCCGAATCCCTGGTTTTATAATGCAGAATTCGAGGGTATAAACACAGTGTATTGCCTGCTCCAGCTTTAAATAGACAACGTAAGGGTATCATTTGTCATTTCTTTTTCAAGGCATATTAATGAAGAAAAAAAAACATACACAATACTAAAAATATTATAGTTATTATAATTATAATATAAGGTTGATAAAACATGCATCTTTCAATTCAGTTTCAAATCTCCCAATAAGCATTATGCTAGATAGTTGTCAGGCAATGTAATAATTCCTGCCTTAGGCTAAAAGAAGTAACAAATCAACCAAACATACTTTCAGAATAAAATGACCTCCAAAACTAAAATTCAGACTCATTCCATGATGATGACATATCTTTGAGTAGGGGTTTTGTGCAGCACTATAATTCCTCCTGCCCCATTCTGTGAACCAAAGACCAGAGGAAATGATAGTATCCACCCAGGGCCTGAAAGGGCTTCAGGCTGCGAATGATGATTATGAATCAGATAGCTGCCGCCATATCGCTACTGCTTTTTCTCCATTGCTGCTGCCATATAACACTGGCAGCAGTGTCAAGCCCAAACATAGAGCTGACTTTACTGTATATTTGTCAGCAGATAGCAAGCTCTTCTATCAGCAATATTGCACACAGTTTTGCAGTTTCATCCAGGTGTCAGAGGAAAATCTTGCTCATGAGACAGACCTTGATAAGTCACCTCCATCACAAATACTATAGTCCCTCACTCCCCTGTAAGGTCTTACCTTTCCTTGTGGGTGCAAGATTAAGGTAGTGTGGTGAGAAAAGGGATACGATCTTGTCACACCTCTTTTTGCTAGGAGACTGCTGACACTTTGGGACGTCATATTGTGTTTTTGTCATTTTAGCAGTCGAGAGTGGCTTGTTCACCTTTTTATACAAGCTAAAAGGTAAGAAAGATGATGTTTGAATACTTTGCCTTTCTGCATTAAAGGATGTATTGAGACCAATTCTGTAGCTGTCACCATCACCCTAGCTGATGTACTTGAGACAAGTGAGTTCATTTTTGAAAACGTGTGGTTGAAATAGGTCCAGATTCAGTCTCTCATATGACAATGAACCATACTTATACCTTGGAAATGTGTATGAAAAGAGTTCTATTTCGTTCCTAAGACCATTAGGGTCGTCAATATGGATGGCCTTCTGGGGCCAGATGCGTCGAGACTCTTATACCAGAATTTGTCATGGTACATGACCTCCGCGTAGTGACATAATTCCTCCCATAAAAGGGGGAGCGTCACTGCGGACGTCCTCTTCAATTTTCTCGCCAATGCATTTTTTTTGAGACTTGAGACTGTTTGTATCCTGTGTGAGATCCCGCAGCGTCTCGCGACTTTGGTCGGGGGCGGCGATTTTTATCATTCAAACACGATTCTTATCGCACTCCAGAGGCGAGGATAAGCACTTACGAGCGGCATCCGCGAATAGCCCGGCTATTTCGCACGGATATCAGCTCTTGGATACTGCAGCGATAGGCACGTGGTGCTACCGCATTTACTGCATTCACTCTAGCGAAGCAGGTTATGCGGTGAACAGGTTTGTATGCAGTAAAGTACAGGTTTGTATCTTTCTGCGATTTCAATGATCGAACCTGGGTGTGGAGAGTGTAGTGAGATCTACTACCAAACAATCGGCGAGCTACGGCTCCAGTGATTGATTCTAAGCCGGTACTGGCTGCGCGAGCACACCAGTGAGGCTTCCCAATCAGCTAGCGTGGTGCGGTAGTGATTGGTTTGTAAGGCAGAGTGCGCGTGACTCGCTACACTACCTGCCTCAACTAAAAGACCACCGACACGTTCTATCGTCTGCGGTTGCTCTTTGTTTTGCTAACGTATTACATTTCTGTTGATCGAACCTGGGTCTGAGAGTGTACCCCAGTGAGATCTGTTACATTGATTAGTTTGTAAGGCAAAGTGTGCATGACTCGCTACACAACCTGCTTCAATTTCCTTGCTAAAGACCACCACCACGTTCTATCGTCTGCAGTTGCTCTTTGTTTTGTTAATGCATGAGATTCTGTTGATCGAACCTGGGCGTGCAGAGCACACCCCAGTGAGATCTGTTGCATTGATTGACTTGCAAGGCAAAAGTGCGTGTGATTCACTACACTACCTGCCTCAACTTTCCTTAATAAAAGACCACCGACATGTTCTATCGTTGGCGGTTGCTCTTTGTTTTGCTAACGCATGAGATTCTGTTGATCGTACCTGGGCCTGAAGGGTGTATCCCAGTATCCCTGTTACCACACAATCGTGAGCTACAGCTCCGGTGATTGATTCTGAGTCTGTACTGGCTGCCGTGTGCATGCCAGTAAGGCTTCCCAGTAGGCTAGCGTGGTGTGATAGCGATTGGTTTATAAGGCAGAGTGCGCGTGATTCGCTACACTACCTGCCTCAACTTCCCTTACTAAAGACCACTGCCACGTTTTATCATCTGCAGGTGCTCTGTATTGTACTAAGGTAGGAAATCTTGTTGATCGAACCTGGGCGTGGAGAGTATACCCCAGTGAGATCTGTTACATCGATTTGTTTGTAAGGCAGAGTATGCGTGCTTCGCTACACTAGCTGCCTTGGTTTTGTTTCCTACTAAAAGACCACCACCACATTTTTCATCTGCGAGTGCTCTTTATTTTGCTGAGGCATGAGATTCCAGTGATCGAACCTGGGTGTGGGAAATTAATCCCAGTGAGATCTGCTACCATAAAGTCGGTACTGGCTGCAGCGGCACACCAGTGAGGCTACATCGATGGGTTTATAGGATAGAGCGTGCGTGCTTCGCTACACTATCCGCCTCGGCTTCCCCCACTAGAAACCACTGCCATGTTTTATCGTCGGCGAGTTTTCATTATGTGGCTAAGGCGGGGTGCACTGAATGTGGGGGCGCCATGGATTGGTTTTGTATAATCTACGACCTACGGCTCCGTTGATTGAATTTAAGTCTGTACTGGCTGCGGCGGCACCCTAGTAAGACATTTGGTTGCCCAGATCGAACCTGGGCCTGCGTGTACCCCATTGAGATCTGCTTCCTTACAATCCACGAACTACGGCTCTGGTGACTGATTTTAAAGTCTGTGCTGGCCACAGCAAAAAATCCCCATTAAGACGTTTCCAATCGGTGAGCGTGGTGCTACATCGATTGGTTCATAAGACAGAAGTATGATTCAGCGTGATTCGCTGCAGCTTCCCCCATTAAGGACCACCGCCACGTTTTATCGTCTGCGAGTGCTCGTTATTTTTCTGTCCCTCGGGCAGAACGCCTGCGGCAGTAGAGGTTGCGCCCAAACGTAAGGGTACTCCCGCCACTAAGGCCCCTGCACGAAGAGAGGGCAAGGCTGGCAAGGGTGGCAACCTGTCCGCGGAAGTTACACAGCTACGCGCGGCAGCGTAATAGCTGACTGTGATGGTTTTGACGCCGTTTCTACAGCAGCGTCAAACACCTACTTTAGTCAGAGTCGGTCCGAGACAGCAGACTAATTTGACAGAGGGTCGAGAGGAGACTCGGGTCCCACCAACCGTTAAAGCAGTGGGTTACTCAGCCTCCCTAGAAACCATTCTCCTTGCGGCCTTGGCATGCATGTGTTGCGATATGCCTCAGGCTAGCACTTCGGGGACATCTAAGGTTTCACCGACGGGCCCCTCAGGGGGTACGATTGGCTATGTCAGCATCAGTGATTTTCTGGAGGAGCTAAATAAAGGTTGGCCATGCCCTGGTATGTATCGGATGGCCAGAGATTGTATGCCACAATGCAGAGCAACAGACAATCTACTCTGTAAGGCTTATAGAGCGGCTGCCAGAGCAGCGCAAATTGGTAATTTGGTCCATCTGGCGGTCAGGCCGCCGACACCAGCTGGTGAATGGGAAGGCTCTCACGAGAGAATGATACTGGATCTGAGAGACCTAAATATGTATCTAAAATGATACAATTTCCGGATGCTTCCGGATGCTTATACACGCCGTACGAACAGAAAGGTTTGTTTCGCGGCTGTGGATTTAAAAGATGCATACTTCCACATCCCTGTCGGGGTGGAGCATCATCGTTCCTACGATTTGCATTCCGAGGTCGGGCATACGAGTTCAATGTCCTCCCATTCAGTTTGTCTCTAGCCCCACGTGTACTTACTCACTGCATGAGCGTGGTTCTATCACCGCTCAGGAAGAGGGGGCTGAGAATCATACCATACCTAGACGATTGGCGGATATGTGCACAATTGTATGGTATGGCGCTCACACACACTGCCGAGACGTTGGAACATGTTGCAAGGTGGGCATCAACGTCAATTACGGCAAGAGCCAGCTGATTCCGATACGGTCAATTGAATACATCGGTCTGCTGCTCGATTAAAAAAAGCAGGAAAGCATCACTGACGCCCCGTCGCATAATCACTGTGCTCGACACGGTATCTCAGTTCTGAGTGAATCAGTTCCCTTAAATTAGGACTTTCAGAGATTTATGGGCCTAATTTCGGCCGCCTTAGCAGTCGTGCCTCTCAGACTCCTGACAGCCAGGTGGGTAGTGAAGGCAGTAGCCGCGGCCTATGAGGCTAGCGCTAAACCCTCGCCTATTAATATCCAGGGCCGACCCACCAAAAGTATGCATGGGCAGCACTGATGGTGTACCTTTTGTGAAACGGTGACGTGGGCGTCCCCCTGCACGTTGTTTTTATCACGTCAATGTGGCGCCAGGCTCAACGGTCGGTGCAACAGTTGCACCGACCGTTACCTGTGGCCTTGGCATCCACGTAAGGATGATGGTCCCTCCTGACACTTTGGGTATATGTCATCCATATTGCCGACCCTAATGGTCTTAGGAACGGCTGTAACCATGTTCTATGAGTTCCGGATGACCATTAGGGATCATGGTCACTCGGGACCTTTTTATGGGCGAGAAAATTGTTCCGAGGACGTCCACAGCAATATAAATAGTAAGCTAAATATGGTGTGTGTGTGTGTGTGTGTGTGTGTGTGTGTGTGTGTATATATATATATATATATATATATATATATACTCATTATTTATGATTTCTTTATTTTTATTATAATGTGCAGTACTAAAACTTGTTTAAAGATTGTACCACTTTCTGAGTTTAGTGGACTATTTAAGCAATGCCATACATATCCTCCACTTCAGTTAAATTTCATTGATGCGCTTATGATGCTCAGCAGCCAACAGGTCCATCACAGTCAAGCGAACCCATAAGAAGCCCAAAGTAGCAATGCAATTATGCCTTATCAGTATCAAGCTCTGATGCAGAAAGGTGAGCAGTAAACCAAAACGAACCATTTCCATGATGCAAAATCTAAATACTATCAAAATTCAACAAAGGGGCATGTCTCAGAACTATTGCTATTTTGGAAAAATACAGCATTTTGCACTCAAGATTCACTAAAAGAAGCTACATATATGCAAAGGAGGACAAATGTGTGATCATTCTGTATTATTGCAAAAATAGTGCAGTTTTCTAGTTGTACCCAGTAGAACACAGTAGATGGACTCAAATTTAAGATGTGAACATGTGAAGAGATGGTCCCCCTCTCTCTAAACATCCACCCAGCTTCTGTGATCACATGTGCCCTCTACATTCACTGCTTAAATGTATACATTGATATAGCACATTGAGTTAAGAGCCGGTCAGGGTGGTTTAAAATGCAAATAGATTAAGCCATATGGTTTTACTGATGCACATGTATTGCACCTAACCCATGTTGATACAATGGCCTTTATTACAGACCATGGAATTACTGAAACAGGCAGAGGCAAAACATATTCACAATGAAATAACATAGTCAGTGCACGATGAAATGAACAATTCCACTAGAACCCAGGTGCATTTGATGATGTTGTTACCAAAACAGGGCGCCATGACTGCACAGGTCACATAGTACTACAATAAGAAGAGAAGTGTCACTCACTGACATAAATTAGTGACTACTGGACTCATCTGTTTTGTACCGTTCTGTTTAATGCTTTATAACTCCAGATGTCAATGTTACACAAACACCAATAATGTGAAGCATATTCTGACAATTGTTTGTGAAATGCGTTACATGAATACATGTTTTTTGATTTGATTTGAAGAGTGTGTGGCAAATTCCGTAGTGTGACTGACTCAAGTCAATTAATGTGATACTGTACTATCCCATTTTAGGGAAATTAATTTGGTTACCATTCCCAATGCCTTAAAATATCATAATACAGAATACAATGTATACAAATTTCACATCAACACAAGTCTAATTTAATTTTTATTGTGAAACATGGTCGCACGTCACTACGCTGTGGTGCATGGATGAGCATCACGGCCTTGGATCAAGTCCGGATTGTGTCAGTGCTGACTTCGGCCGGTAGCTCCATAGGGCGGTTAGGGGTCCACATTCATCGCAATCTAGTGACCCCTGCAGGTAGATCAGCTGGCGACACCATGTGTTTTGGAGGATAACCGTGGACGTCTACACTCTGCAGTGGGGTTTGTTCATGAACTTGGCTGTGGTTTCAGATGATTGGACTTTCGAAATTTGGGTGGCAATTGGATATGCTCAGCCCCATGTTGGCCACCAAATTTATATGAAAAAATACATACAGGGTTCGAGCCGCTCCACGGCATTCTATGTACTGCGATCCCGTCTCTGTCTGCAAACCTCTCTGAATAAAGTAAAGAGAGGTGGACCGTCCAGCCTCCTTTAAAAATATAATGAAATAATTCTGAACATCACACAACACCAACAACGGTAACCAGCACTGGGGTATTACTGTGAACCAGTTTTCCGATAACACTGAAACTAGCCGTAGCTCTGCAATCGGATGATTAAACAGCATCAAAATAAAACCAACACGTCTAAAGAAAGGTAAAAATGGTAAACGGCGCCAACATTTCATTTGCTGCCTGTCCGTTTTCAAAGCTTATCTCATTAGAGGGTCTTCATACCTGCCCGTCTCGGGTGATCTACTTATTCAATTGATGCGCCAATATAAAAGTCTGCATCACTCAATCGGTATTTCCATCACACGGCCTCAAGGGGCACTTGCAGGAATTATTGATCGCAGATTTTGATGGAGTATTCTACCTCTAGTGTGATCAGCATTTCCTTGTGACTGTAATGTGACAGAAATCAAGAGAAGAGGAAGCAATGGGGACTGTAGGAACTGGCAGTCTGTTTAGCCCTCTCGGTGATGGTGTTCCACAACTGGCCCAATTCAATCGCTTCTGCAATAAAAATGGCAGAATCCTGAAAGTGATGTTCTTCTACATTGTAAGTCACTCTTGATAAGAGCTAAATCTGCTAAATGAACGCAATGTAATGTGACACATTTAATTTTGTATATGAATGCGTAGCTGGTGATCATTTACAATAGTGCCTGGTAGAGTTTGAAGCAGAAAACTTTTAATGTCAACAGTTCACTTATTGACAGGAAATTATGATTGTGCGGGTAAAAGCCTACCTCCAATACAGGAGGTAAAAGTAGAAATTTGACCTTGCTGTTTCAAGGAACAAACCTATATAAGGCATCAGTAGCAAATAAAGAAAAGAACCAGTTTAAATATATCATGCCAAATGATATTTAACACTGAGCCATGTGGGGTGTGTGGGGTGTGTGTGTGTGTGTGTGTGTGTGTCTGTGTGTCTGTGTGTCGGGGGTAAGCATTCAGCATACTGTGATATCGCAGCCTGGCAACCCTTGAAAACAAACAAATGAAAAAGATCAAAGCAACAATCAAATACACTGGCATAAAAATGAAACAGATTGTACGTGCTCATTTTAAAATCTCACCACTGCTGCTTTCATGTGCAGCAAAAGTCTCTACCGTGTGGTGTAACACCCGCATAGCCAGCCACACCAAAGAGCAGCAATGAATTTAAAACAGTCCCCTTTCATGGTCCAGTTTCTCATCCGGTGCGACATGCTTGGGTAAAGACGAGATTAGAAAGACGCCCATAGACAAGTGGCACATTTCAGTCCCTGTGTCCCATCACTGGATACTTCAAATGTAGATCCAAAGAAATGAGGCACTCCAGCCCTCGCCCTGCCAAGGGTCAAGTCAGATCGAGAGGTTAATCCATAAATTGCCCTTGCGATCATTATCGCTTCAAGTTGTAATTACAAAGAGCATTAATTAACTTCTTGGATATCCCGCCAATGGCTAATACTTCACATGTGCTGTAATTATCGGGCTAACAATCATAGAGAGGGAGCAAGTCTTTTCAGGCAGTACGGTTGTGTAAACAGCCAATACAGTGCTAAGGGTTTGAGCCAATGCGTATTTCTCCTTGAATTTCTGGCGGGTGCTGGAACCCCCTGTGTGCTCCTCTTGGGGGTTCCGTTCCACCGTGCGGTCATTGTTCGACTATAGTCTCTCCCCACAAAATCCCTGGGGCATTTGCGTGACAATGAACACAAATTCCGTTCGGGAAACTTTTGGGGTGAAAACCTTCTGTCATCTCCAAAACTATAGACGTCGAAAGCGATTCATCTAAACCGCTTTTGTGGCGGGACAACCTATAGACTTGCTTTTTTTTCATCCAATCTACTTTTGAAGACACTTGCAAATGTGCGAACGCCCTACAAGCACCTTTCTCCCAGGCCGCGGCTGCAGCTGGTCAGGCTCTTGCTGTGCTCTGCCAAGTGCAAGGAATGGGCTTCTTTTATCATGAATGGAACAAATCTGGGCTAATATGTCTCCCATAAAGAGTCCCAGAGAGCCACAGTTTCTCATTCTTTGACCATTCCTTACACTCCTCCCTGCTCTTGCACTTGGGATAATTGCAATTTAATTGGGTGACTAAAAATGAAAACTGTGTCCACATTATCCCGGATTATCTCTTTTTTTCCCCCTAAGCCTGCCATCGATTCAAAAGAGCCCATTTATCAGAGCGGGGAGGCTGATCCCTGGTCAGCTACAGGAAAGCTGTGAGAACCCAGGAGTGAAAAAGAAGTGAGAGAAGGGGAGCGAGGGAGCGAGGGAGCGAGGGAGGCCAGGGGAACTGACAGCAGAGAAAAATGGTTCTGGTAATTTATTGTAAATGGACATTCATCTTGGAGATGCATATCTTTTCTAATGCTGCTAATCGATACAGATCTTATTTTTGTATAATATAAGGTACAAACTTTGAGGAAAAAATATTAATATAGCTTCTGCTACTGTTGGCACACACTCAGAAGCCATGCCTGTAGTGAAGACAAAAAAAACTACAGTTTTACTTTACTTTTACTTTAACATGAAAATATATATTATTTAAGTTAAACATGTTTGGGCCTAAGTGATTTAAACTGAGGGGAAATGCATGGTGCATTAAATCATTTAAATCCAAATAAAAGACATTGACTTGTCCAACTGAAAACTTTCCCACAGGTTCATTTTTAAACACTTAGGATCCGTTTACCTTTATCACTGACAAATCTTATGCAGACAATACAAGGAACTCATTTAGTGTTCACTTTATAATACATATATACATTTTATCAAAAAGTTCAGATCTCTCTACATTGTACACAAAAACATCTAACTGTAGACTGTTTCCCTGTCTCAGGCATTTTCAGACTTGGCATTCTTAAGTAATGAACCTTGAGTCACTCTGCAAACGGTACCTCTGCTTTTGTGTGAGCTCTACTCGACTTTAAAAGCCCCATTCAGGGTGCATGAATACTCTTCATTTTCTCCCAAAGAACTTTGCATTGATAGCGGGAGAAAGGAAGGTGCTTTCGAAAAGGAAGCACAGACAATGAGAACAAAGGAAGTAAGCTTTCGGATGCCATTATGGACATAGTACTCCATTCTCCTCAGCTGTTTGTACATTTTCACCACAATAATGTGGTCTTGCCGAAATATGTTTCCCTTTCTTTCTGCGCTCAAATCAAAAACGGACTCGCATCAGGAACGGAACGATGAATACTTAAATGTGGAAGATACTGTGGATGGGTGTTTGGTGAGAAGATCAAGGTAACGTGTACAGGCCGGGCAACGGCTAAATTAATGCTCTTCCAGCTTTGGCATAGAGGCAGCTGAAATAAACTAGAATAGAATAGAATAGAATAGAATAACTTTTATTTTCCTGCTAGGGAACTTCAGTTGTAGCCCCAGCAACAACAAAAATACATAGACAGTGGGGCAGACCCACAACACACAAACATATCAAACAAAGACATTCAATATAATCATTGCATTAATCAAACAAAGGCATTGTCAGTTCACAATCTATTTCCTCATGTCAGTGAATTTGGCAAATATTTAAGATGCACTGACTGTAGAGTATCTATGCAGAAGTGCTTTATATTCACAATAGGTGACCGTAGTACTGAAAATACAATATACAGGAAGGCGGCAGAGGGCAATGCTTTGAGGTACTGATGGGTGTGTGTGAGTGTGTGTGTAGTGTGTACATATACATATATTGATTGAAGAAACTTTACTTTCCTCTATGCTTTACACAAACACACACATAGTTACATACAAAAACTGTAAAACAGTAGAGGGAAGTAAGGTTTCTTCAACCAATAACACTATGATTGGCCAGGTCTTAACCAGCTAGCTAAATATCACAGTGAGATAAACTTCACCACATTGATAAAATTAGCTATACACCCAAACCTGTACTAACAAAACTCATTAGCAACCATTAAATGAAAATCAGCTCATTTTAAATGGTGTAAACATGCATTCTGTCCAAACTAATGTCACAAGACTGGAGCTGCTGCCATGCTAAATGAAGTCATCTGAATGGAGCGTATTGTTATGGCTTGCCATAACGTTTATGGACAAGGAGAATGAGTCACTCAATTCAGGCCGGGCATTGTCTTTCACCCTTGTGTTCTGTTTACTTATTAGCACCTGTGAAACTGTTAGCCTGCCTCAAACATACCCAGGACATTATTGGAATTTTAAAGCAATACTGAAATAAACATTTATGCAAATACCCTCAATACTGTATACAGTATATTATCTTTTATCTCAATTTCAAACAATATAAACAATACATAGGCTATGTTTCATGGTTACCATTTACCTCTGCTATATCACATTTAACAATAAAAGTGTCATTAATTTTCGTCATAAAGATGTGAATTATATAACACCACTATAATAAAGGCATGGGAGGCATAAATCATCAGTTTCTGTCGGATTCAAATCTGTAGGAACTACAAAGCTAAATGGTGACATATAATCTCTTAAAATAATAACACAATGAATTATGAATTAAATAACACTAGGGGCCTAATTTACTGGTTGCCACACCAAACGCCTGGGCCTGGTTGCGTGCACTAAAAGTCTTTGCACCCGCTAAAGGTCTTAGTAAACCAGGCCCTCTTTGCACCCGCTAAAGGTCTTAGTAAACCAGGCCCTCTTAGCACCCGCTAAAGGTCTTAGTAAACCAGGCCCTCTTTGCACCCGCTAAAGGTCTTAGTAAACCAGGCCCTCTTTGCACCCGCTAAAGGTCTTAATAAACCAGGCCCTCTTTGCACCCGCTAAAGGTCTTAGTAAACCAGGCCCTCTTTGCACCCGCTAAAGGTCTTAGTAAACCAGGCCCTCTTTGCACCCGCTAAAGGTCTTAGTAAACCAGGCCCTCTTTGCACCCGCTAAAGGTCTTAGTAAACCAGGCCCTCTTTGCACCCGCTAAAGGTCTTAGTAAACCAGGCCCTCTTTGCACCCGCTAAAGGTCTTAGTAAACCAGGCCCTCTTTGCACCCGCTAAAGGTCTTAGTAAACGAGGCCCTCTTTGCACCCGCTAAAGGTCTTAATAAACCAGGCCCTCTTTGCACCCGCTAAAGGTCTTAGTAAACCAGGCCCTCTTTGCACCCGCTAAAGGTCTTAGTAAACCAGGCCCTCTTTGCACCCGCTAAAGGTCTTAGTAAACCAGGCCCTCTTTGCACCCGCTAAAGGTCTTAGTAAACCAGGCCCTCTTTGCACCCGCTAAAGGTCTTAGTAAACCAGGCCCTCTTTGCACCCGCTAAAGGTCTTAGTAAACCAGGCCCTCTTTGCACCCACTAAAAGGTCTTAGTAAACCAGGCCCTCTTTGCACCCGCTAAAGGTCTTAGTAAACCAGGCCCTCTTTGCACCCGCTAAAGGTCTTAGTAAACCAGGCCCTCTTTGCACCCGCTAAAGGTCTTAGTAAACCAGGCCCTCTTTGCACCCGCTAAAGGTCTTAGTAAACCAGGCCCTCTTTGCACTCGCTAAAGGTCTTAGTAAACCAGGCCCTCTTTGCACCCGCTAAAGGTCTTAGTAAACCAGGCCCTCTTTGCACCCGCTAAAGGTCTTAGTAAACCAGGCCCTAGGTGTTTGGTGTGTATTTGCTGTTTATGTGGCTTAATATCAGCATGATTCAATCTACATTTACTGAAAATTGCCATGTTGGGCACTAAGAAGAATGCCCAGGATGAAGTGATGTCAATGTTATAATCCTGTTGGGCTGATGTTCTGTCATACTATAGTGAGTGCCAGTGCCCTATATGTTAAACAAATGACTGCTTCATTTTTTAGTCTTTCAAAATTCATAATATGAATGGTTTTTATATCTCTTGGAAAAGGCCAGCTCAAATAAGCTGAACGAATGTATGAAGGAAAGGACACAACTCATGGTTACTGGTTACTGTACGGCTGCATATTGCAATGGGCCTGCCTATATGACCAACTGACACAGTCGGTCAGACAGTGTTAATAATTTTTTTACACCGAGCGGTGGTGTACCATTTCCAAAGAGAAATTGCTTCAGTCCGGTCAGCTCAGGGATCAGTTTGTGTAATCAGACTGCAAATTGGGTTTGATCACTGTCCAGCTTAATCTACTCCAGAAGCATTTCACAGCGCTGACTGGATCGCTGGGGAAGCCGCGGGTGCCGTTTCGTAGACAGACCCCCAGGGGGAGGAGACAGGGAATAAACAGCAAATAAATATGAGCACTGGGAGAGGGATGAGCTGCCTATAACCCGCCAGAGGGGACGGTTTGGAATTATTCCCGGATTCTTAGGGGAAGCGGTGCCACTCTCGATTTAGGCATAGAAGCCACTGATGTGCTGCCATTAACAGAGGGGCAGTCACAGGCATGCGACGCAGCCTGTTAGTGTCTGAGCGTGGAAGTGTGGGTCGGGTCGGGCTGCAGGTGTGGGTGTTCAGGTGTGAGTGCGTCTTGTCGTACCATTGTCTCTGCCATGGTGTGTGTGCGTGCGTGTTGCTATAAGAGTGGTTTCGTGGTGGAAAAGGGGGTCTACGCAGATGTAAGCATGTGTGAACAATGCGTGTAGGTCTGCTTCTGACAGTGCATGACTGGCAGTTCAGTTTGGTGCGCATCGGCGTGCCTCGGGTTTCAGTGCAGCTGAGGACAGGCGGCCAGAGCCGGTATACTGCGTGCGCGTGCTTCCTTCTGTCTGGATGGATGTTGTGCGATTCTCTGCTGTGAATCTGTTGCGTGTTTCAGTGTGTTGGAGTGTACGTTTCTGTCTGTGTCTGCATGGATGTTGTGTTCCAGTGCGTTGGAGTGTGCGATTCTGTCTGTGTCTGCATGGCTGTTGTGTGTTGGAGTGTGTTGGAGTGTGCGATTCTGTCTTTCTGCATGGATGTTGTGCTTTAGTGTGTTGGAGTGTGTGATTCTGTCCGTGTCTGCATGGATGTGCTTTTGTGTGTTGGAGTGTGCGATTCTGTCTGTGTCTGCATGGACATTGTGCTTTTGTGTGTTGGAGTGTGCGATTCTGTCTGTGTCTGCATGGATGTTGTGTATTTTAGTGTGTTGGTGTGCGATTCTGTTTGTGTCTGCATGGACATTGTGAGCACCATTGTGTCAGTGTAGGGCCTACCGCCCGTGTGTGGGGTGTGGTCTTATGGCACCTCCATGCTGTTCTCCCGAGAGAGGAGGACCACATGTGTCGACATTGACAATGTGTGCATGGTTCATTTCTTTCAATTACCCCACCCAGCTCCCGCCTTGTTATATGTCACTTCTGACACATTAGCATTTTGTTTAATGTGAATTTCCCTAAGCTTTCAGCACATGCCCCATACTAACAAGCCTTGTAAATCTCAATTTTCAATTCATGCTCATGAACGTCTCACAAGAGTTTTTAACAGCATGTATCTCATTACTCATTACTTTTTCAACTATTACTAAAATATATTTATAATGTTTGACCTACCTGCTTATCACAATAATTACATATATATAAATATATATATATATAAATATATATTTTATTTTTTTTGCTTCAACACAAACATATACTATAGTGGCAGTTCAGTTCAGAATGAGACTGGTTAAGATAGCAGAGATGATTACGATGATATCATTTTACACATTTACTTCATTTTTAATATTCAGGTAAATATTTTCCCCATATGTTTACAATGGATATTGGCCATATTTATTCTACAGTATATTATATCTTGTTAATTGTAGTGACTTTATTACATTAACCTTTTGCATTGATACTTTAATACATGTAATTGGTCTTGATATAATTGCATGTACGAATGTATACTGAGAGATATGATAGGTGTACATTATCAGATCCAGCGCTGGATATAGATTGACAGAAGTATTTGAAACACAGTTACATTAAATAGAATAACATCCCGCCTGATCACATTCATAAGAAGCAAATTCTACATGCCAAACATATTGATATAGGCATCATTTATTTAGAAAGAACTACCGGACTGAAATAGTGTGCAATGCTTAAAGTGCGATCGCAATTATTGTCTTGGAATTACATCAAAGGTGCAGCGCATTAAATAAACATGATCGGTAAAAGAGAAGCGTGTGACTACAGAGAATAATGAGGGGTTTAGGGTAAGTCACCTCCAACATTAAACAGAAAATGTGCACCAATAAAAGGTACATTTAAATTCATTTGTAATCTGCCACTAGCCCTGTTATCAGGGCCCAAGAGAAATAGAAAGCAAATTCTTTTGTTGAGTGCAAATTTAGCGCAGTGTCTGGCTACAAAGCTTTTATAGACATTTATTAAATGAGCCCTTTCCTTTGTGCGTTCCCCTTTTGTTTCCAGTGCGAATCAATCAAAACGATACAGAAAAAAAGGTAGCGCGCAAATGCTGGAGCCCTCACCTTAAACCTCCATTCTTTTGTTGTCTGCTATTGTGCCAAATAATTTAATTGGGTCTCCGCAATTGTGCATACAGGATAGGCCAAAATCAGTTGTGCGTTAAGAAAATGCAGTGTAAAATTAAAATCATACAAAAAATGTTTGGCTGCTAGAACACTCCTGCTAGTTTATATTGATGAATATCTGCATCGATCTACACAAAACACTGAACTTGTATAATAATGCACACAAAAAGTTTATTATTATTATTATTTTTTTACATTTTTGGATTTTTAATAATATATACAGTGAGCACCATAATTTATTGGACAGTGACACATTTTTGTTTTTTTGGTTTTGTACTCTAGCACTTTGAGTTTGAAAGGATACAGTGACAAAGAAATTATAGAACCTTTCGTACGTAGTCCCCCCCATTTTCGGGCATCAAAAAATAATGGTCAGTTTAACATAATGTAGAATAAAGTAATAATTTTTAATATGTGGTCGCATATCCTTTGCATGCCGTGACTTCCTGATGTCTATGACCCAACAATATCAAAAGACTCTTGATATCTTATTTTCTGGTACTCCTACAAGCGATACTATAACCTCTCCGCATTTGAATTGATCTCTATGGGAATTGGGGGGTGGGACTAGATTTAGCTGTAGATTACACTGGAACAGTATGGAACACAAGGTTGGCTAAATGGCTCTAAGTCATCAAGGGTCTGATGTATCAAATAAGCCTTAAACCATCACTCTGCTGCCAGATATGCAGTAGATATGGATGGATAACTTGAAGGGTTTCTTCTCCTGACTTATTTTTCCATAGAGTTCAATAGGAACATTTGTCAGGAGAAACAACCCTTAAAGTGATCACTGTATATTCAATATGGTATTGGGAAATTATATCAGTAAAAATCCACCATTAAGGAAAGTTGGGATGCCATACTAATATTCACTTTGAAATGACTAGTGACCAGTAAAAGCAACAGTTCCTTATATCACAATGTTTACACCGCGAGACACGCAATTCACATATTCAGTGTTGCATGGAATATTACTAACAAAAATGTAATTTTATATACAATGCCCTACTTCTTAGGTTATGGTTAGCCATAAATTAAGTTGCAGAAAGCTGTTTGTTTGGTTTTTTCATTTCACAAAAAAACTATTATGGTTAGAATCCTTGTCCATGGAATGCCTGGAGTCTGCATGTTCAGCATCCATAGTCACAGACCTCTTGTGTAGCTAGATATTACAATAACTGAATGTAAAATTTAAATGATATGTTAAAAGAACAACACAAATGCATGTACGTTTTAAATTAAATTGTGATTTTTGTGCAATCAAAATAAATTTGTATAATCCATTTCCTCCTGTTGAGAGAGACATACAATGCATGATAGCATTTCAATTAAAGAGCTTTGTATGTTTTGTTTCCTGGTACAACAAATATATCTGTTGGGAAGCATAACATAACTCAGTGTTTATTTGTCATGTCAATGGGTGTACTCAACTTGCTGTGCATTCAGTTAACTTTATCTGATGTCTTCCAGTTTTTTTTTTTTTCAATTTTCAATGGCTTTTGTATTGATATCAGAGAGTTGTTCAGTGAGCTCTTTCGAACATCATTTTGTCTTTTCCCCTCACCCCTCAAAATCCAAGTGCCTTCAGAATGTATCTTCTCAATGTAATTCATTCCTCTAAAGTTGTCATCTCGTATATGCTGACCCTTACAAAAATATAGACCTTCTGGCAAATTTGCGTCAAACCTTTGGCATTGTTGCGGCAGGTTTGCGGCAAGCTCATATTTTCACATGCAAATTAGCTTTGTGGGAACTGCCATTCACTTCTGGCAAGGTTTTTATTTCACCACTAGTGGCAAACTCTGACAAACCTCTGGCAACATTTTGTGGTAAACAATTTAGTTTGTGGCAAATGCGCTACATATTAGCTGCAAGCTTGCAGCAAACTATCCAGTTTTGTACATGGAATAAGGATAATGAGTCGCAAGAAACACCTGTTCAAAATGACTCTTCTCAAACTAATATCACAAAACTTTTCAGGAGATCCTACTCTCCCCATCCCTATCCCCCCAACAAACACACACACACACACACACACAATCCAAACACAGCACTCCAGTCTTTCGCATTCTCTGCATGGCGCCCCCTGTTCCCATCGTATTTACTTCATTTCCCTGGATTCATAGATGCTGCTCGCTGGACCAGAACTTTCCAGATGCCACCTGAGCATCTCATTATTTTCTGAAATATCAGTCTTGTATCTCCTTGATAAATAATTCCTACTAGTATAATGTATCAGACTAAAACATATTTTCTGGGGGCCACTGAGGTTAAAGTGCCAATCTCACCTTTTTTAATTTTTTCGCCCTGAAGACAGTGATTTCCATATATAGAGTAACCAGGGTTTGTCTTGAACATGAGAAATGGGGATGAAGCGCTTGGCGACACATATTGCTGTCGAAGATTGGAATGAGGCCTGCTAACCTGTAGGCAGCCTCAGAGGACCAATCACATTCTCACATTGCCAATGCATTATCCGCAAAAAAAAAAAAAGCAAGTGTGAAGTTTTTATCCGAGTCATTGACAAACATGCCTTTTTAATGCAGTTTTGTAGAAATGCATTCTTATCCCTCTTTGCAGGCATTTATCTACTGGGAAACCTGCAAACAGGATGCCATATGGTAAGATTCCTTTTAAAAGCCCACAATAGGCTCGGGATGAGGCACATTCTGATCTTTGTGTATGATAGCGCCCCAGCGTATGTTCATGTCATTTTTTTCATCTTCAGACAAGGATAAAATATATATTATGAAGGGGCCTTTTAAAATTTCCGACTTGTTGTTTGGAGAGCTTCGCCATTTCTGTCTATATTCTATTGTTGTTACTCGGTATGTGTTTTAACAGATATATCTGCAAATTGAGGGCTTAAAGGAAAGAGGTTTTGAACAACACAAGAATAAAAAATTAAGTTCAGGCGTTCAATGAAGCATAAAAAGTCATCCACAACATGGCAGGCATAAAATACATTTTATTGTACTTCAATATAACACCTTTTTTATGAGTGGGCAGCGGCCCAGTTTATATACTGCCTTTGCACAGGTGTAATGCTGTATTCAATTAATTCTAAGCTATGAGCCTAAGTCAATTAAAATAGTCCTCAAATTCCAAGGAAAATTCCATGAATATACAAAAAAAAGTTTGGGAAACAAATGAGAAGTAGGTCACACAGCGTCCTGCACTCTAAAACCAGGAGTCTGTCCTCGAGGGCCGGATCTGAAGGAGCAGCCAGGCTGACCTCTGTGCCGGGGCTGCACCCAGCAACTGGCCTGATGCTGGAAGGTAGCAGCATAGACCCAAGGAACAGGGGCCTTCTGCTCTCTCTCAAAGCAGTTTCTCTGGACGCAGGAACAATATATCAATAGAGTGTCCCTTCCAGGCAGGGGCCCCATGTAAACTAATTGAAAAGAATCCAGAACAATGGTGATTGGTAACTGAAACACGCTGACTCAGTGGGGACTCCTGCGATCGGAATGCCATTGTGTCATTTCTGCTTTCGGTAAGGAGACCTCCAGGCCCATGCCGTACCTCCATTGCTACGGTTACATAAGTAAGAACTATGGCGTATTCAGACATCTTGTGGTTATTGTTTGTTCCATAACCCCACCCCCAAACTTCACCATTGATCATGTTGGAAAAACAGCTGCATGTGCGTTCATGAGCGATGAGAGGAGAGGACTGTGCTGTGTTTTTCCCCCAGAACAGTCTGAAGCATGAGGAGGGCAACAGGTTCTCTGCAACAGGTTCTCTGCAACAGGCTCACCTTCTGAGCAAAGAGACCTTGACAGACCTTGTCCCTTGTGCACACTAGCACACAATAATATTTAGCAAAAGTTCAGTCATATTACATTGTATGCAGTCCATGCAGTATAGATAATGCACTATAATACAGCACATACAGTATGGATCCTATTATTATTATTAGTATTTCATTACATTGTATATTCTGAAAACATACATTGACAGGCACATTTTAAAAAGTACCAGAGTGGTCTCATGTTCTAATAACCCTGCTGTAAAACAACATTAGTTGTTTTAACTTTTTCCAAAAGTTACAGTTTCTTGCTTGTGGTGCTTCTGCTTAGTGGGACAGCTACTTTGTGGTAGCGTGTGGTAAAATATGCCATTTAGGAGGATCAGTCTATTCTAATATATCACACTGCTGTCAAAATAACCATTTGTGACACCCCACATAGTGGTAATTGTATATCAGGTTCCCCTCAACCTGGGGTAAACAACATAAGTTAAATTCATTTATGGTGGGTACCATTTGTTTAATAAGATAATTGATTGTCTCTTTGTCAAAGCACCTCATATTTCAGTGAGGTGAAACATTGCTTTGTATTTGCAAACCATAACTAATGCTGAAAATAGAACAAATAATAAGCGGCCCTTGGAGGTCTCACCTCAGTCATGATTTTACAACGATTTAACAAGGTCTGCAAATGAATGTGCCCCCTTATTCCTGCTTGCTGAAGGGATCTTCTCATGGCAGACATATTTCAAATGATTCATCCATTTCCTTGAGTCATTTTCCAGTCACGAAGGAGAGGGAAATTGAGTTTACAAGCACTGATCAAAGGTTGTGTGTGTGTGTGTGTGTGTGTGTGTGTGTGTGTGTGTGTGTGTGTGTGTGTGTGTGTGTGTGTGTGTGTGTGTGTGTGTGTGTGTGTGTGTGTGTGTGTGTGTGTGTGTGTGTGTGTGTGTGTGTGTGGCTTGGGTGTGTATTGGTGGTGGTGGGGGGGTATTACATTCACTCTATCTATCAATCTACTTTTTTATTCATTTGCAAACTAATGACTTAAGCTCCCACAATCTGTTTGGGGTCAGCTCTTGTGTATTTTGGATATGCTTGGCTATTAGCGTCATCGAGAGCTTCAGATGTGTCAGGCCCGCTTCCCCCTCCAGTGGTAGCCACCTACTTTAATTTCCCTGCAGGCTTCAAGGGGGATGCATTCAGCTAAAATCACAAGCTGTTTTGTTGGCAATCCTTTGTGGCCTATAATGAATCTGATGAATATAAAGAGAAGGAGAGGGAGAAGAGGGAGGGGAAGGAAGGGAAGAGAGGAGGGAGGGATGGAGGGATTGGAGGGGAGGGAGGCGAATAAATCTCGACCACGCCGTGTGGCTTTTGCCCGACGATTTGTGACCCCAAACAATGGGACAATGGCCAGCGTTTTTGCGCCCTTAATTTGCCTTTGTGTTTTGGCTTCATCACTTTCACAGGGACGCATTCAGAGTCACCGGTCGGAGAATAACTGCTGACTACACTGTCCCCCCCAGACAAAAGAACGGATTTAAGACGAATGCCTAGCTATCATCAGGCCGGCAGAGCGGAAAGGGAGAGGAGTGGGGATGGGGGGGCACAAAAAGTTAAAAGTAAAAGGGTTCCTTAACAAGCCCCTGGGCACTCCCTTTGCTTATTTAACACCAAGAATCACAACGTTGCCCAATCGTCTTTTTAAACCTCTGGACCACTTACCGTTAGCACTTTTTTTTTTTAAATCACATTAATTAAAGCCGTAAATCTCATAATTGTGCTGCTCGACACACAGCGATGTGCGCACAGAAGCCCGTGGAGTTTCAGAAGAGCTGTCAGAACAAACACGTTCCTCCGGCAGCATTGATATCCCTGGCTATTCAGGTGACACGATTGAATTAATGGGTTCACTGTTCAGTTCTGGAACAGATATTCGAGTCAGAAGCAAGCATTTCCCTCAGGGAAAAATCGAGGGGAAAATCCTTTCTTATAATCTAAACAGTATACATACTGGTACTGCAAAATTGATGACAACATTTTTATTTTTTTATTTTTACAAATGTAGCAAATACAGTCTTAATACTGAGCGGAAAGGGCTCTCACACAGTTTGAGGTTTCACTGTGGTACAATAAAATTATCTCACAGGTTCATAAGAAAAAACGACATGCAAAGCATCATATGTTCTTACATTTCACCGTAATACTTATTGCCACTCAACTATTTTAACAATCATTTTCATTCATTAAACTCAATTATCTCCTGAATAACAGTTGTACATTTATATTTGAAATTAAGTATTATGCTTCTTTCAAGTCAGTTGTTATCTAATGACATGGCTTTGGCATCACTTCATATATCATTTGAAGTCTTTTAAAACTCTACATACTGTACATTGTTCAACCGTAATGGACATTAATTTGTGTTATCAGTTTACAGGGTAGTCAGTAATAATTTGCATGGCTGCCCTAAATAAATATGCTTCTATAAGCATGGAACAGGATGGACCACAGAACAGATAAAACTACTGTACATATTGGCTATGCCCCAATGATTCGTGTTTTCAGTATATCTAAGTAGTAGCATGCAGCTTGTAGCAAAATTGTATGCATGTAAATTGCATGGGGAATTGCAAGAAAACCTGGATCTTAAAATTTTTCAGAACTGACTACTACTGATATTTTAACTTGAAAAAATCATACATTTACGGCATTCAGCTCTGAAAATGTTAAAATATTAAGCATTTCAGATTAAATAATTGCGTGCAAAATTACAAATATCTATCCCCTTTCATACACACAAGGCTCATTCACATCTTCAGCCTGTATGCCTTTTATGGTGTGTGTGTGTGTGTGTGTGTGTGTGTGTGTGTGTGTGTGTGTGTGTGTGTGTGTGTGTGTGTGTGCACGCACACATGTGCGTGCGTCTGTGTGGTGTGCATGCATATGTGTGTGTGTGTGTGTGTGTGTGTGTGTACGTGCGTGTGTACGTGCGTGTGTGTGTGTGTGTGTGTGTGTGTGTGTGTACGTGCGTGCGTGCGTGCGTGCGTGCGTGCGTGCGTGTGTGTGTGTGTGTTTGTGAGTGTGTGGGGGCTTGACCGGGCAAGTTAGATTTTTCTTCAACCTCCGATATTCAGTATAACAATCTGAAAAATCACAACAATTTGAAGACAGGGGAAAAAAATATATTTATCTTTGAGCACTTGAGTGATGAGCTAGCAAATTATTGTCAGGACATGGACATACCTCGCAGGTTACACAATAGGTTGCTGTAAGAGGAATGCTGTCTAATCACTAAGGATTGTCAGATACGGTGTGTGCACCTAACCAACTACTAAGGTGTTTTGCTGGAGACGATGTTTCATTTTCTTCCCCTAAACTCGATCACATTTTGGCTTGCTATCCTCGTGTTCTTTAAAATCTGAGCTTTGTGCTGTAAAGGCTCCTCCGGCCTTTCTTTCCGCTGCCCATGGGGCAATAGTGTAGATTAGTGGTTGGGGTATGGCCCTTGTGACCAAGAGATTATAACTTAGAACCCCCAGGCGTTGGTGCTACTGATGTGCTTCTGAATTGCTTCATTAAATTCCCAGCACAATAAATGGCACAAATGGCATAGGCAAAATGGACGCTACGCGTTGCAATGGACTACGTCTGTCTACTAGGAAATAAAAACTCATGCCCTGCTCATTAAGACAAAGGAACATCGGTTAAGTGATTTAAGATAAACCGTTTTATCTTTCTGCTTGCGTATAGTGAAGGTGTGCACTCAACACACATTGTAGCAAATCACTTACCTCATCAATGGCTTTTTTTACAGGAGTCTTATCTGTAGAGTGACATATCCCTGTCTACGCTCCAACTGCACTACAAAGCCTACGTAACTCATCAACTTCTCTGCAGACAACCGCATCGAAACCTGTAGTAAACATGCCATGGGACTTGTAAAATACATACTGAGTTCAGTTATGTGTTAGAAAAAATGTCTGAACTGTAAAACAGTGTGCTGTTAAAATGCATAGGACACCACAGTCTGTGTCAGTGAAGATTGATTAAACATGAACATCTTGCTTCAAGAGTGCCTCTGATTAAACCTATTGGCACTGAAGCCATATAGGGGAGTACCCCTCTTTGCATCTGTCCCGTAATCTCAGTCACTATGTAGAGTTGTGGTTAATGCAGATATAATATCAATACAGTAAGTATTAATAACGATATTATGAGATGCGGGGGGCGATGCCACTTAATCAATGAAAATAAATCACGTAGAGCACACAGCATGCTGATTTGGAAAAGTGTGAATGTTAATGCAACAGTTCAAATCAATGTAGAGGCTGCATACATTATCTCCATTGTGTGATTATTTCAAACTTGTAGTTTCTTTTCTTATCCATTGCATTCCTGACATTGCAAAAGTCAATGTTTTCATGAATAGCGTACAGTCTGTGCACAAAGAGGTGTTCAAAAGATGTCTGACAGCTCTCTCAAATGAACACGGTTATATTGCACTGAATATTAGTTTCAGAAATACAAAAAACTTTTTAAATTATAAAAATACTATTTCAAAAAATACCTTTTTCGATTATGAAAACTAGGGCTGCACTGACATTTGACCTTCACATAGATGAAAACCCATATATGACACTAAATTATTATATCCTGGTGATATTAGTTATTACATATTAGACAGAACCAAACATAAGGAAAGACATTGTACTGCACTGCACATCAGACATGGCTGAACAAACACACTTGAAATAGTACTAATGCAAAACACTGCAATTAATTAGCATGCACAACAAGATATGACTGTGGAAGCTTTTTGAATAGGGAGGTAACAGCATTTGCCTGGAAAGTGATTCCTCATTCCATTATTTGATAAGAATGCAATAATGAAAATATCAGCCAGGAGCAATACAAGCCAACACTCTGTGCTTAATCAAAATATCCTGTCTTTAATAAGAGGGAAATTCATTGCATTTCTCCATGACTTATATTTATATATTCATCATCTCAAGCCTGAAATATTAGATGGTTTAATGGATACAAATTTAAGTGTGAAGTCTGAGAGTCTTTTTCAGGCTGCTTTCTGTACTGACTTAAAAAAACACCCTGATACTTTGTCTTTGTCGACTGAAACTTCATAATTTCAAAGAATGTTGCAAATCAGCAGCAGATGTCTTTGATTGATTAATCATGTCACATGGTTTAAGGAGGTTAATATAGTTCCTATAGGTGTGCAGTTATGAAGAAGCTAGTTAGCGTTTTGTTAGTTAGTTAGTTTTGTTTTGAGTTTTTGTTTTGAGATTACATTTGTGAGCTAGTTAGCTGTGCCAGCACCTTTTTGATGACTGGGCTAGCTAATAGAAAGCAAAGCCCCTACATATCACAATCGGTCAAGTTTAGCTAAGTAGCCAGCTATTAGAAAAACTGTAATTGATATGAAAAAAATGAGCAATTAATAGTTAATTGTATACAGTATCTCATAAACATGCATTTTAAACATTGCACAATACATGCACTCAAAAGAATAGTTAAAATGCATGTTTATGAGATATACAATTAACTATTAATTGTATATCTCATAAACATGCATTTTAAACATTGCACAATACATGCACTCAAAAGAATAGTTAAAATCAAAGTACTGTGGA
>CM056393.1:29730760-29765760 GCA_029718625.1 Synaphobranchus kaupii | reverse complement strand
TTTGCTCATTACTTTCTGCAAATGACCTTTTCTGTGGAGCTGAATTGTTTAAAATAAAATTGATATTTAATTGGTTGTTTTACCTGAATTATTTGCCATTGCAACTAAAGTCACCTAAACCAGCACACAATATGACATCAGATATGCAGATATCATATGGCCTATGATTGTTTTTGATAAAGTTTTGCTCCTGACTGTTTCACTAGAAACGGCAGGAAAAAACCGGAACAGCTGCAGACAGACTCCTGGGCTGCGCGGAGCTTAAATGTCAGAGGTCATTTGAATTCTCCAGATGACCTGAGGAATGCGCGATATCCACAGAAGGGCTGTTATTTATGTAATGTGTTTGGGGAATCAGATGTGATTGAGAGATGTACTTCAGACCTGCCTCTAAAGTTAATCCACTATTGCTGCTATTCCTTGAAGCATTTGAACTAGGTTTACCTGTAGTGTTTAGAGAGCTCTGTTTGGAACTGCCTGTTAATATGCTTAAAAGCAAAGATATTGGCTTTATTTCCATTCATTATCCTAATGCCCTCCCTGGGGATAGTTCTAATGTCATTAAGCTGTTACTTTGAACAGCTACTGAGATGGCATGGCATAACTAATCCACTGGCAGATGTTAGAGGCTTCTGCTGTAGAATAATTGAGTCTTTATACTGCTTTTTGAAGTGGTGCATTTTGGGCATCACTTAACCTCTTTCTTTCTCCAAAGAAAATATAAAAGAAAACTCCTACTTTGTCACTGCACTGCTGTCTGCTTGAAGGGCATGGCGTCTTTTCGCCCGATGGTGATTTATGAACGCGGCGGAGTTTTGTGAGACACTTTCCGTCCCATGATTCCCAGCAGCGGGATGTCTCGGTGCGTTGAGGGGAGAGGCCCAGTCCAGCGCGCTCCGAGGCGTTACTCACGGTGTAGTAATAAGGGTGGGGTGGCACCGTAGGGACAGCCCGCAGCTGTCAGCGTTCACGGCATGCTTCTGCGCGTCGATAACCCCCTCTACCGCCGCTTTGAAAAGCACTGATAAGATACTCTCACCGATAAGAGCAGAGAGGGCCCAGCCCTAGCAGTGTAAACTCTGCTGCACACTGCTGCTTTGGCTGCCAGATGTGCCAGTTGACTTTGTAAGCATATTTCGCAAAGGTTCATTTTCAGGAAGTCTCATTTGCTGGCAACCCGTTCTGGATTGTTTTACCTTTCTGGATAAGGAAATATGACTTGCACCTTAAACTTGCATCCTCTGAGGTGTTGTTGTAGACATGTGGGAGGCTAAGGAATCAGTCCTGCAGGCAAGATATTTTTTTGTTGGGGTCATAGGGGGCAGGGATGGGAGGATGGTGAACTGTATCGAAGCGGGTTGGGGTGAAGTGGAGAGAAAAGATGGCTTCTCTCAGGTATGTGCACTGTTGCACACGCCAGTGAGTGTAACTGCGGTCCGCACTCCTCCCTCCCCTCTGTCCCTCCGTTACCACCCACCCCAGGGCCCGTCTGGAACCGCAGAGCTTTGTGAATCACCTGACAAAAGGGGGTGACTGTGTCAAGGCTAGCGCTCCGGAAATATTCATATCATTCACAGGGTGAAGCCTCATTCTACTCCTGAAATGAGGGGTTGGGGCGACCCATTTTCCAGCTCCTTATACACATGAGTACATCCTCATGTCTGGTAGTAATAATAATACATTATTTTAGAGATGATTTGAAGCTGTTGAAGAGTAAACATAGACTTCTATATTAAGGAGATCCAGGAGCCTGTAATGTATTGAAGGGAATGCTGAAAGCTGTACCATTGAATGCCTGTAGAAGAATCCAGGTTCCTTGATTAGGGGGTGCTCATTCCTTATTTAGCATTACCAGCTGTGATGTGATGATGTGGGTTCACTGACCTTTTAGCTCATCATTAGTCCTCTAATGCAATGCTCTTAATGAATTGGTCCTCCAGTCACTATTGATTTGGCCCAGCTGATGGTAATCATGTTGAAACATCAGAGCGAGGATGTGATTATCTAGTTCATTAAATCATTCCCTTTAAAGAAGTAAAATATTCAGTCTTTTTACTGTTGAGTGGGGCTGTTTTTTTTTTTTAGATTCATTAACATGTTCCGTTGAGTGCATTCAATAGTTTTATTGTTATTCAAAAGCTGGACAGAGTGTTAAGTGTACTTATCAATCACAGTTGTAATTGCCTTCGAAAGAAAATGAACAGTCTTCAGGAACGTATTTGGAAGCACAAGCAAACCCATTTCAGAACAGAACAAGAGTTCCTAGAGGGTTTACACAACCTTGGTTTTCCGTTTCTGCTCCTGTGTTTTTGTGACTCCCCGTGGCTGTCGGAGTTTGATTGACAGCCGGACGGGGGACTTGAGCAATTGGCGCACAGAGGCAGGAAACACGCCCCCCGCCCCCCAAAAAAAAAACAGAGAAATAAACAAAGATGGACAGTGTCCCATTTCCTTCCTCAGAGAACATACGTTTCACGCTCGCTTCCCGTAATTGGACATGGAGCACAGTAAGATTGCTCTGCCCATGTGGTGATTTACCTCTAGACACTTCCCAACTACACAAGATCTGCTAAATGTATAATGTTAGTTGCTTGTCACTGATAAAAATGTGTCACGTAATGGTTCTGTGATTTTAACTTTAAAACTGTGTGACGGTGTTTTTTCAATGAGCAGTCAGATGTTTTTGGCTGTTCAGGCTTCTTCAGCTGGAGGCCTTGTGTCTAATCTTTTATTTTGAACACACACTACTTCATTATGTTTTATTAGTATTATTAGTATGGGCTTAAACTCTCAGAAGCCATTGGTAGGTTATGTTAACAAAGAATGACAAGAGCGGTCAAAATATAGCCGTGTATATTTAAGCCTTTAACAAGCAAGCCAAAATTAGTATTCTAAATAATTGGCTGTAATGTGGATTATAGCTATTCCTTTGATTTCTTTTATAGTTGTCTGGCTTGAGAAAATCAATATTTAGGCTAGTGTCTGTGTACCCAGAAATTTTTAACAATTGATATAGTGTAAAAGTTTCAAAACATCATTTTTGTAATAGAATATTTTCAACTGTCCTATTATAATTATGGTGTTTTTCTTAATGATTATTATATTTAAAGGAACTATGGTTACTCATCGGATCTAGACTTCAGTATGTGCTTTTCTTGTCCAAGAAATAAGTCCAGGAATAATGATTGTCTTGACTCTTCTTTCCCATGACCCAAACCTGTATAACACCCTGAAATTAAACCATTGGAGTACTGTTGGAAGGAAATTGCTTCATTGCTAACCTTGAGCCATTATTTAGTTTCAGTTGTCAAACAGTCTGGCTTTGTAAAATTTGTTTGATTTGGGTTCCCTGCAGCCCACCAAACTAACAGATGAGGAGAACTTACATAAGGAGATTTTAGGGGTGCATCTGGCTTGTGAGGGAGTTTGATTTAAAACTGAAGGAAATGGTTATTTAGCCATTTTGCTCTTCATCTTTGGAGCTGTCTGGCCAGTCTGGGTTGTTCATAATGTGTTTCCATAGGGGGTTCTCCTGAAAGGCTGCACCAGGTTAGCACCAGACTTGTAAATGTGTATTTTATTTTACCCCCCATGCCCCCCCATGCCCATTCATAACTGTAGGCTAGTCTCTTTGATGCTCCTTTGTGTCAGTAGGGCGTACACTAGCACTTCTTTCACTCTGCAGTCCAGCTGCACCCATCTGCCACAGGCAGGCTAGCAACTGACCCTCCCTCCATGGGTAATGCTATGGCTAACTGTGCATCCCACCATTGGACTCCTGGCCAGAGTTTGCACTGCTGCCATCAGGGTTCACTGTATTATTTAAGTGTATGTGTGGTGTGTGAATATACTGTACGTGTGCATTCATTCTCTTGCTACTGATATGTGTGTAAAAAGTACTCAGACTCGATTGGGTGCGTAATCACTGAATAAAGTAAATAAATCAAGGAAAAATGAAGGCTCTGCACACCAAAACATGCCTCATCGATAATTTAATTAGGTATAGGACAGGATCCAAACGTTAAAGCTACAATGAAGCGAGCTTTAACATTTGTGATCCTGTCCTGTAATTAAATGATCAATAAGGCATCTTTTGGCGTGCGGAGTCTTCATTTACTGATATGTGTGAGGAGGAGTGTTCATTGAGAAAGATAAGAGTAGTCTGAGAATGAGGGAGGTGGGGGGGGGGGGGGGGGGGGGGGGGGTGGAGAGGAGAGAGAGAGGGAGAGGGAGAGAGAGAGTTTCAGCATCAGCAGCATCAGACGCATGTTGGCAGTAGCTAGCAGTCGACCGTTAGCTGAACAAGCAGCGCCAGCGCCAGCAAGACTCCGCATCCCTCATCCCACTCAAACTGGACCTGATCAGCCCAGTGGGACACTGCTGTTTCTACTGCTAACACCTTGCTGGCTGCCTCTTTCTCTTTCTCTCTCTTGCTCTCTCACTCTCTCTTTCTCTCTTTCGCTCTCACTCTCTCTTTCTCTCTCTCGCTCTCTCCCTCTCTCTTTCTTTCTCCTGGAGAGTGTTGAGCAGCCTGTTTGTGGTTCGGGCTCTGGTCCTCCCTCCTGGAGCAGGGCTGGTAGGGGGGTTGGGGGCCGTCCTCAGGATGGTGAGAGCCCGTACCACAGGGTGAGGAGAGGTAACTGGGTCACCTGCTGTTTCGGGCCGTGCCGCGTTGGCATGGGCTGCACCGCCAGCGTGGTTCTGTTCGACGGGCTCCGCACGGCCATCCAGAGCAACTGTGGCTACATCTGTAAGAGCGCGACTGAGCCGAGCCGGCCTGGCGAGGGCCAACCAGCCCCCGTCCACAGGGCGTCCCGGGCATGGTCGACAGCAGCACCGGTAAAGCGCTACAGTGGGTGTGTGTGCGTGCATGCGTTTGTGTGTGTGTGAGTGTGTGTGTGTGGGGGGGCGGGGGAGAGAGAGAGAGAGATAACTTCTGTGTGTGGGGAGAGAGACTTACTTCTGTGTGGGGGTGTGTGTGTGAGAGAGAGAGAGTGAGAGAGAGCTAAGGAAAGAGAGATCGAAGGAGAGTGTGAGTTAGAGAGAGTGAGAATGAGAGAGTCCACTTATATGTGTGTGTGTGTGTGTGTGTGAGTGAGAGAGAGTGCTAAGGAAAGAGAGATCGAAGGAGAGAGTGAGTTAGAGAGAGTGAGAATGAGAGATTCCACTTATCTGTGTGGGTGTGAGAGAGAGAGACAGAGCAGACGTGAGAGTCTGTGTTTATGTAAGTTTGTGTGTGAGAGAGAAAGAGAGCGAGAGAGCCAGAGAGTCTGTGGATACATATGGGGTGGGTCTGGCCATGTGTGTTCCTCTTTGACATTGTAACTCAGCCTTTTTTTAAAGTCAAAAACAAAGGCTCATGAGCTGTGTTTATCTTGTTTCCATGCGCTCTGATGCACACTTACAACAGCTGTTTTAAGCTGTTTTAAGTGTATGTGCATAATATCTGAAAGTACAGTTTGTTGTATTATATTTCAAAGGTTACACCATTTACTTGACATACATTTTGTGCATATATAGAAGACAGCATTTGGTCTCTCTCTGGAGAAAAAAAACAGGACTTTTTTTGGATGTGGATTATGGATTATGGATGTAAACCACACTTTACCTCCAAGTGAATTTGAAAGGAGCTTCAGTTTGTGTCTTGTATTTCCATGTCTTATGTCTGAAATTATGCTGGAGAGGTGAGAGACAAAGGGTTTCTGCAGGTGGGGTGTTGAAGTCCATGGGACTATGGGAGTACTTCATCACCAAAGTCATTACATACTGACATGGCTGTGCGCTGGATGTCAGCCTGTTTCAACACTCTCCGTGGGGTGTTGGCTTACTCCTACGTACTCCTTCTTGGCAAATTATTTAGTTTTTGGTTCACTCGTCTCCTGAGGCAGACGGCGTTTGTTTTCACCAGAGCAGAGGCAGTGGTCAAGTCTGTGGAAAGGCGGACTGGCTTGGGTGGCGCTAAGTCAAAGCCTTGATGAGTTCATTCAATAAGCGGCCCGGTGCAGTCTAAAGGGAGTTATTTATTTTGTCTCCTTTGCATTTTTACTTAACATCTGTTCAATTTTTATTGAGTTACAAGCATTTGGCAAGAATGGGTACCCAAGGACAGAAACTGGAGTGCAGAGATGTGAATGGAGAGTAAAACTATGCAGTATTTGACTTGAGACTGGCATTTAGATGGCTGGGAAAGAAAGAAGGAGAATTCCTTTAACGTGTGAACAGTATGGGTTTTACTACAAAAGAACTGTAGGCAGAGAGGGGAATACACCTACTTTATATTCTCTTCTCTCGCAGTTGACCTTGTAGGGGAACCAGTCCTGAGTGCAATAAAGCACCGTTTCATATTGTGAATGAATATTCCTCAGTGTGGTGTTAACCTCCCATTCTTCTTTACAGTTATTAAAGAGCACTGTCTGTTTTATCCCTTTTAACTGAAGAGCTTGTGTTTTTTTTCACTTAAAGCAGTGGATTAGTTGAAGTGATGAATGTTGCTGGACGTGGCTGGATTCTCCCTCATTATGCAACGTCTATGGCAGTCCAGGAACAGGTCCCGGCCGTTAATGTCCGCACTTAATTAGACAGGCTGTGTTTTTCATTAGAGGCCGCTTTGTTTGCAAAGGCCATCGCTCTCTCTTTTGTACCCGGTCCCGCAACACCAGCGCACCCCCTTTTGTTCTCCCCCCCACTCCTCAAGGGGGTCATCGATTCAGAAGGAGAACTTGGATATCCCACAAGGAAGTCTCCCCGCACAAAGATGTCCTTGGAAAACAAAGGCTGACCTGACTTTGGACTGTACGAATGAAATGGATCTGTGGCTCGAGGGCCTAGCCGAGGAATGCTTCACTTGATTGGGTTATTACTGGTAAATAAGCAGCGATGTATTTATTAGCTTGCCCAATAAAATATTTTCTTCTTGCTGAGACATATTCATCTCAAGAATAATGTCTGCATACAAAAATATGCTGACTACTTAGTTCAGTTCTTGGTATTAATATTCTTTCCGGAGTGCTTGCACCATTACCGTAAATTATCCATGGCTACAAATTGGCTTTGAAAATTCAAAAGACAGAACAGAGACAAGTTACTCAAATGGATCTGAAAAAATCATGTTTTTTTTATGTTACAAGCTGCATTGTAGGGCGATGTTTGCAAATGCTTGACTATTTGCCCTATGTACAAGAAAGCTTAGGCCGACGTGTGTTTGTTTTTCCCTCAATGAGAAAGGGCCCTGAATGCTCAATGACTTATATCTGCTTTTTCAATGTGAGCCAGGTGTCAAAGAATGGATTATGTTGAGCAGAGTATATAGTGCTTCCATAGATCAGCCATGGGTTTATTCCTTTTAATAAACAGAATTATGGTATGATATGATACCACTGTAGCTTTAAAAATAATGACCTCATAGTGTTTTTGACTTAATTCCTGGAACGTACTTACATGAGTCATCCATATGCTCCTGATAAAGATAATAGCGAAACTTGCTTTTGTTTGTGTAATGAAGATTATGCTCTTTGTTTGACAAAGAAAAACCCTATAAAACTTAGCAATGGAGCCAAGTCAGTAGATCCCCCATCTAAAGGCTCTGCATGTCTGTGGCACTTGAGATGAAGATGCAGTGAAGTCAGTGGTTATTACTGTCTCTCAGATTTGCCAGTGGGTCTGGGATTTAGATGTAAGCAAGACAGCATTTATTGGGACTATTTGCCACAGTGTTCCTTCAAAGCCCCAATACTCACCAGGACTCCCTCCTCTCATGCTTTTCCCCTCTTCTTCTTCTCTCTCTCTACGTCTCAAGCTCCCCCCTCCCCTTACCCATTCCTTCTCACTCTATTGATCTATTTCCCTCTCCCTTTCTCTCTCTTCTTATTCCCTCACTTTCTCTCTCACTGTGTCATTGCAAGTGGAAAGTGACGGCCTTCCCCTATGCCTTTCACAAACGCGGGCCGCGCGCTCTCCGGAGAAACAATGGGCTGTTCCGTTAGCGAAGGGAAAAAACAAGGCCCTTTAAGAATCCGGCCAGCAGAATAACAGCGCAGTTATCCTGTGTGTGTGTGCGTGTGTGTGTGTGTGTGTGTCTCTCTCTTTTGTGATCGCTTCCGTAGTTCGGCTTTCAGGCTGCGCTGTAACTCCGTCGGCAGGAGGGCGTTGCTGGCGTGCTGATAACATTGAGGCTCTTTTCTGTGGCCTCCAGCACACTGATTGGGACAGAAGACCATTATCTCTCAAGCTCCTGCGGGGATATCAGCTGCGTGACCCCTGCTGTCCTTTGGGCCGCAAGCCTTTTGCGAAGGTTTTACGATGGTGGTTATAGTATTTAATGACGACAGAGACATAAAGGTAGAATGCCATTGACAAAATAGTTCAAGGATACATCTTGCAGGCCAGGTGTTGTTTGAATAGCATTGCAGTAAGCAAACGTGAGAGTTCATATTCTGTAGTTTGTCAAATTTTCCTACAAGGAACGAAAGCAAAAACAAATGCGTTTGTCAGCTGGAACATGTTTTAGATTTTGATGCATGTGTCACAGTGATTTGGACAAGTACCAAAACAGTCTTTGCTGGATTAAAACGAGGTGGTGCTTAGCGAATGCTGTTCTTTGATTTTTGTACTTGTTTGACTGTTTCGTGCCTCAGGACAGAGAATGTGCATGGGAAAATTAGCAGATGGAATGCACACCTTCCCAGGAAGATTCCCAGGAGATTCATTCTCAAAGTCCTGAATAACTGTCGTCTTTGTCTCTGAGCGGCTCCGCAGAATCCCACTGCGTGGTCACGTGACTTTGAGTGGCATGTCTTCACTCGCAGCTCCGGTCACACTGCTGTCACTCAGAGAGGGAGCGCATTGCGTACCGGTGCGCGTTCCCGCCTCTCTCCTGTTCCGCGCTTCCTGGGCGCTCTCTCCCGGCCCACGGGCTCACCCGACCTGGCCAATCCCCCAAGGGGTTCCTGGCTGTTCTCCCAGGGGTCCTGGCCGAGAGCAGGCCGACCGCCGAGCTCACATTCCTGGGAGGGCGGGGTGAAGACGGGACATGTGTTTTTGTTGCATTCCAGGTTACGCCCTCTCTGCTGCGGGGTTTTGGGAAAACAAAGGTTCCCGACTATTACATCAAGCCTGCGTTACGCAACTCCCGTCGCCCCGCTCCCCTCGGCCCGGGCTGTCTCAGACACACGCAAACTCCCAAAACCTCGTCCTGGCATGCACGCCGTGGGACCGGACCTCGTATTGTTGGACGAGAGCGATTGGCCAGAGGCACACAGTGTGCCCAGCGTGTGTGTATTCTGGGAGTACGGCACTGACTTCACTCTGGGTATACAACAGACACATTGTAACTCTGTAAGGCACAACTGCTCTGTCATCAGCACATTTTCACATCCATTTTGGATCTGCTTTCTAGTCAGTGGTGTAGTAGTGCCTGGAGAAGTGGGTATACTCTAATTTTGCAAATCGATGACTACTAATTGATACGTGCACCAGTGGGGATTAAGAAGTGAGTACAGTCTATGGCCACTAAGAAAGGAGTGGGTATACTGCGTATACCCGCGTATACCCTCCACTACACTACTGTTTCTAATACATTTAAGCATGTTAAAAAGTGCATAAAATGAGTCAATTAAAGAAGTTATGGAGAATCAGGGCTGCTGACTCTCCAACACTGTAGATTGTAAACCAACAGTACCCCTGTTTGTGTATGTGTGTGTGTGTGTGTGTTTACATTCAGTGTTTTATTACAGATAAACATAATTGAGTTACGCAACCTGAATCCATTTTGACAGAACTCCCAGGAGACTTGGGAAAGAGATTGTCCTCATTAATACAGTGCTCTTCTTAAACTTCTGATCCAATTTAATGGGCTAAAAAAACACAGCAGCTGAGGCTTTTGACATACTGGGCATTTTTAATAATCTGAATTGCAGAGAAAAACTTGTGGCAATTACTGTGCCAGACTAAGGCTTTGGAATAAGGAATGTTCATTATTGCAAGGTAACTGACTGCGTTTAGTCCGATGTGAGCATAGGTGTTCTGTATTGACCAAAGTAGGAACAAACCTTTCTTCAGGAATGGGAAAGTGGGATCATGTAGCCATGGATAATGATGAATACAGGGCCCTAGAAATGGGACAGTGCAGGCATCTCGCTTTAATGAGACTGTAATGTGGATTTTTTATGTGCTTTGCACATCTTATGCCGTTGGTATTAGACCCTCATTGTAGACTAATCTGTGTGCCTCTGCCTCTTGCTTATTTGACTACAGTAATGCCCTGCTTAACGGTAATGCCCTGCTTAACCAGAACTCTGCTGCTAGGGCATTGAGACACAGCAGATTGGGGAAAAAACACAACACCCCCTCCGCACAACCTCCACTGGCTCCCTTTTTTTGTAATACAATTAAAAAAAGATTTTTGCGATCTCTTTCACGTCATCAAATGTCTCTGTAACCGGTGTAATTCTACCTCAGTGACTTATTACTGGCTGCATGCCCTCACATAGATTATACCCTGCTGACTCGAGCCCTCTCACGGTCTGCTCCTGTCTGTCGGTGACCTTTTACTGTCAGAAAAAAAGATACTCAGTTACTGTATAGTACTTGTTTGATTTTGACAGATGGAAACAACCACAAGGAAGCTACAATCTTTTTTCTATAATCCGTGTAACTCGTGTGGGGGCGATACTAAAAAAACTGAGATTTGAAGCAACGAGGGCGGCAAAGCTGCTGCCAGCTCCTTGTCAGTTCAGACATCTACAGCCTCAAACATACTGTAAGTGACAGGGTCACTCCAGTTTCCAAAGGAGCAATCACACAGAGTTAAAACAGGATTTTTAGTCAGTAGTTAACTTCTGATATGGGAATTTCAGCGGAGACGAAGTCTCTTTGATCACATATCCATGATGCCTCTCACTGAAGGAGATTGCTTAAAACAGGAAACCTACTGCGCCCAGCTTCCTGAACTTAATCACACAATGACCCCATGACCCCAGATTTAACATCAAAATAGTTGAGAATGAATTGTGTGTGGTTAATGGTGCTTTGTCATGAATTATTTGCCTACTAGTGGCTAACTGTAATTAAGCTATTTGCCAATGAAGGAGACACCATGAATCCTTCAATATAAATGGTTTTGTATGGTTTCAGGTATGGAAGCACCTTTTTGTCTATATGAGTGTAATAGCCTATTATCTGCAGAAGTGATTTAAGTGGCTTAACAAGTTTTGAGATTTATTTAGTTTTTGTCTTAATATACTGATGCAGCTGTTTTTTATTGTTAAAATAATATTTACCACGTTATGCTTCAGGTTAAGACGTACAATTTAAGCATTAGGCAGGTGCATGCCTCAAAGGAGAGATGAGTTTTTTTTAATACTAACATTACTGTTTAAACTGGATTTTTTGCAGTATTTTGTTTTTGAAGACATTTGCAGTAAGCGGCCAGTGAATCTGGCTTCCTGACTGATTGGGGGACGTCGTTCCACCATTGGAGATGAGGGCAGAGAAGAGCCAGGGTATCAGGGGACAAAGGCAAATTTGAACGTAGCATCCAAACACTAACTGTCATAGTAAATATGTGAATGCATTTCAGCATGTTTGCCTAATAGTAAAAACCCCATGGTCTCTCTATGGTAACTATCATGCTTCTCCCCTTTTAGAGTTAAGCAATCCAGGTCACTGGGTTTCTGTGAAATGATTGGTCACGTTTGTTATGTAGATTATCAAGGATAATTGGCATTGAACATAGTTTTGAGTTTAATTGCAATGATGTTAGTAAGAGAAAGTTAGTAGAGAATTGTAAGGAGTGTGCTTTTTATCCACTCTCACAGCACAAGAACAGCTTTAATATAATGTGTGTCCAAAGACATTATATTTATAATCTTGACCGAGACATGAAGAAACTGTCAGGACTAGAAGTAAGCCATATTGTTTAATTCTTGACTTGGGAAAGTTGAAATAGATCCTCAGAATGACGACTCTTCCTGTTAGAGAGCGTGTCACTGTGCATGCTTTATACAGCAGCACCTCTCCCAGTGCTCAGAGTGCAACATGGTCTATCTGCTGCAGAGACTGTGGGCTGTGGAGGAAGCCAGTGTGCGTGCGGGCGATCTGTGGTTTTGTATGTGTGATCCCCTATGTATGTATTTCTATTTGTATTTGTGGTGTGTACGTGTGTGTAAGCATGTACGTGCATGTGTGCGTGCGTGTGCGTGTGTCTGTACAGCATGTGTGCATGTTTTTTTTTGGGTATGTGCTCCCCTTTGTATTGTTTGTGTGTGCGCCTTTGTGTGTTTGCGTGTGTGTGTCTGCACATGTGTTTGTCTGTGCATGTGTGTGTGTGTGTGTGTGTGTGTGTGTGTGTGTGTGTGTGTACGTGTGTGCGTGTGTGTGTGTGTCTGCACATGTGTTTGTCTGTGCGTGCGTGCGTGTGTGTGTGTGTGTGTGTGTGTGTGTGTGCATCTGCGCATGTGTTTGTCTGTAGGCCTGCGGGGGCAGGCGGCAGTGGGAAAGAACAGCTGTTTCAGCAACAGAGACACTCCTCCTTGTGTGTAAAATTGTCACAGCCATGAAAATACAACTCCCACCGCCCCCCGCCCCCCGCCGCCCACCCCCCCGCCCCCCCGCCCCCCCCCTGAGTAGGAGCGGCTCGGACTTTCCCACCTCAGAGGTGGACGGAGTGGGACACATCAGCGTGGAATGCCCCTCTGGCAGATAGAACAACAACAGTGTTCTCACTGAGAGAGGAGCCACACTTAATCCCTCCTGTCCGGGCCCGGTGACGGTCTGGAACAGACCATTCCAAATCCATGGCAACACATGAGCTTCTTCTGTTACTTTTGCACTGGCCGTGTCTTGTTACGATGTATCTTTCCATGTGTAAATTGTTTTGTTGTTGAGCATTTTTCACTCCATATAGTATAACTTCAGAATGCTGTCCATTTTATCACCACAGATGGATGTTATCACAACTCTTTAGGCTGCCTAGAATTGTCGTGGATTTTAGATATCCTAACGATAATAATTGTTAGGATTGTCAAAGAGTTTAAACTTACTGCTGAAATTTATTTCATGACCAAAGTAAAATGCTTTTATTTGGACATTAAATGTCACATTAAGTTTATAGATATGGAGTAGAAAAAGCATGCTGTTCATACTCGGACTGTGTTTTAAACAAACTTCCTGCAAATTTTTAAAATTGATATCCTCTGCGTAAGTGTGAGAACTGTGTATGGGTTTCACAGAATAGGCGGGTGTTGGTTTGGCTATCCATGCTGAGGTTACCCATGTGCACCAACCCCCTGCTGTGTGGTTTAGCTGGAGGGATGACACATATTTACCAAGCCTACCATTTACCAAGCCTACCCATGTCAGAAAACAGAAAATCATACAGGCTGTATTAATGACCCATTTAAGACAGACAGGAGTTGTAAAGATGCCTCTCAAAGGCTTACTATGGACAGCACATCTGTGGAGCTTGTCTTGGCAGCTGCAGGGTCTCGTTGGCCTGAAGACATTCACTGTTGACTGTGCCTGTAGATCTGAGACTTAGCCACTTCCTGGTGGCTCTTTCTACGTCCATATTGAAATTCTTTATTCGTGCCCTAATTGTATTGTTTTGTTTTTGTTTTTGTTTTTGCGGCTGCCACACACTCCACTGAGCATGTCCAGTATGTGACTCGCCTCTTTGCCACGAGCGCTTATCACATTCTCTTCCCCTCCGACTTCTTGTCAAACTCTCAGGGTAAATGTATTTTAAATGAACAGGCTTGCAGAGTAACCAGAGGCAGATGCATTTTTATTATTCTAAACAGGAAAACCCGACTTGTTTCCTTGAGAATATCTCCCACTCCTCACAAGTCCAACCAGACAGTACAATGAAAACATTGGGGTTTCTCTACACATTTATTTGTACAATAGTTGTCATAGAATTGTGTGTCTTGTGTGTCTTTTGTAATGGGTAAGATATCCTTTATTTGTACCCATTTTGTTTCTCAAAACTTCTGATTTTCCACCCAGTGAACTTGACTGAAGCGGTGTCAGTCTAAACGCAGTTCGGCTGCGGTATCGGGTTGTGTAGCGGGTGTGGAGGCGGTGTTGGGTTTCTCTCTCACTATTGCAGCTGTCGGGTGGTGTAGACTCTCCCCACCCACCCGATGCCGCTGCCCCGCTGAGTAAGAGAGCTCCGCTGTGGGGTGCGAAGTCTGCCCGTCCCGCTGAGCTTCCTTCCTCCGCATTTTCGGCAGGGCCCCTTTGTGCGCGAGCCCCCCTCGAACGTGCGCCTCTGCTCTCGTGCCTGCTCTGCGAAGACCGTGCCCAGCGTAGCGTCGAAAGCCTGCTGCGTTCACTCTGCAGAGTTGTGAGTAGTATAGTAAGGGCTGCTCTGTAGGCTTCTCTTCAGGGAGCCCTGGAATGCGCCTCCTTTGTCTTCGCTCGGCCGTCCGGATGCTCGGGGCTTTATCTCGCAGGTGGACGGTGAGGAGTCGGGTGACGGCCCGGGGCAGCGGTGCTGTGGGAGGGGCTTTGGAGGCGGTGTGCGAGCGCGCTCTGCGACTCCCCTGAAACAGCCCCGCTGTAGTGTGGGAGGGGCTAAGCCCTTCCTAGCGGGCTTGTGAGGCTGGGCTGCTGTGATTGAGAGGCCGGCAGCAGCGAGGGACAGAGAAGAGCGCTGGAGTTTTTTTTTTTTAGCCGCCTGGATCAGGAGCGGGGGTCTGCTCCGCTGGACATGCTGGCTGTCGGGGTCGGCCACAGCCCTCGGATTTCTGGGATATTCTGAAGGAACTCTCTCCGTCTCTCACTCTCTCTCTGCCCCGCTTGACAATGCAAGGAAGGGCCGGCAAAGCTCCCAAGAAGGAGCTGGTGATTGAGTCCCCCCAGCAGTACAGGAACCTGGTCACAGCTGAGCCAGAGGTGGACACTGTGCCTCAGGTGGCGGTAAGTCACCCACAGCCACTTCCATTTCTACAGTCTACAGCCTGGCGCTGGGTGCAGTATTGGGGTTCATACTTGCCTTCGCTGGGTGCAGTATTGTGGTTCATACTTGCCTGCACTGAGTGCTGTATTGGGGTTCGTACTTGTCTGCACTGGGTGCTGTATTGGGGTTCATATATACCTGGCGCTGGGTGCTGTATTGAGTTTCTACTTGGTGCTTGCAGCTAAGAAGGGAAACTGTTTTTTAATGGTTAAATAAAAAAATAAATAAAACTTTTTTTTCTTTCTTTAGTTAGTAATTTATCTAGTTTTGTCATTGTTATCCATGTCATTTATCACAGTTAGCCTAGGAGTTAAAGGGAGTTAAAGGGAGTTATTGGGGAGGAAGCCAGAATGTTGCTGGTGTTGTTTGACTCCCATGCGACAGGAGATTGAAACTCTGATAAAAACGGTGCTTAAGCATTTGTTACTTTTTTCTGAGGATTTTTCATGAGGAAATGTTTTGGACGAGGACCACAAATCAGGTGTCTGAAGTTTGGCCTCACTTTTCAGAACCCAGCCTTCTGTCTCAGTTTCACATAAAAAATGTCTGCCTTTTATTTGACCACAGTTATTCATCACAGTAAAACAGGTTCCAGTTTCAAAAGCGCTTTGTTTGCATTGGAGGAGAGGAAACAGGAGCTTGTGCTACAAGTGGGCATGGGCAGAATGACTAGCCATTGTGCCGTATTCTGGAGAGTGAATATCAATGTACGCATAATAATAATAATAATAATAATAATACTTTAATATAATCCATTTGAAGCTTAAAACCACTATCCATCCATTTGAAGTTTAAAGTGCTTCATAGCCAACATAAATTTAAAATACGAACATGATACAATTCTGTATAATTCATTCTACTAGAACTGCTGCTTCTAGAAGTAATCAGTTTCCCTCAGCCAAAGGGCCGTACAACATGGAAAATACAATGTGGAGCAGGTTTAATTTGTCATTTGTCATTTGTGAGGGCAAAGAGGTCTCAAACTTATTAATGGAAAATCTCAGGTTTAGTAGGTTTTGCACAAATTATACACTTACTCACCAGGGCTGGGATTGAGGAAGATTACATCTGTCAGTTGGTTGGAGAGAAATTCCTGGAGGGGTAAATAGCTGTAACATTCTGTGTCAAGTAGTTTTTTTCTTTCAGGAAGGCCTTGGTGCATGCGTGTATTCAACTGATTGCACACTACCTGGCTAGAGCAAGCAGATAATTAGAGACATGCTGTGTTCATTAGAAATATTTGTGTTGGCACTTCTGGTTGATGTTATTGTATAGTTTAGCTGGCTGAAGGCGCCGGAAGTCTAAAGCGGCTGTTTGCCTTGGTGGGACCCCAGTTTGGGGAAGGAACATTACTTCATCATCTTAAGAAATACAAGTGTCTTAGGTAAAGGTAGGGTTCTCTCTCTGTAATGTGCTTTCCAATATCAAAACAGTTATTTTAGTTGGCAAGCACTTAAATCACAGGGATTTTAGTTATTATCTCCCTAGCCAATGGCTTGCAAATGATCTAAGAAGACATTGTTCCAGCTAGGCATGTGCTGATATTAAAATAAAAAAAATAGTATGATTATCTTGGCCAACATTTTCACGATATATACGATATTATCTCGATAATTATTGAAATAAGTTGAAAGTCTTAAAACAGTATTAAAACGTACTTCAGTTACTAAAAAATACTAATTTATACCAATCAGAAAATAAGAGTGTCAGAGAATAAGAAGTGTTCCCCCCGTGTCCGTAGCCATCTTCTTCAGTTTTATATGACCAATGCTAAAGTGTAAAAGACAGTTATTTCCATATTGCGGTATCATAAATTTATGACGATTAAATAATCTTTAATATTTTTTTATCATGATATATATTTATATCGATTATTGTCCCATCCCTAGTTCCACCGAAACATCACTATGGCACTGGAGACAAGTGCAGTCTGAAGGTGGACGGGTTAAGTGTGTCTGCAGTGAGTGGACAGAGCTTTAGTCTTGGCACTTACACTGTAGTTTGCTTGGTCTGCTTGCTGACATTCGCATATGGAAGACATCAGCCAGCATGCGGATGGTGAAAGGGAGGGCCACAGAAAAGATTCTAGTTAAGGTTCTGGCTGTTTTCAGCACAGCCTGCTAAACTCAGGGGGAACAATACTACTATAGCCACAAATGGGGGAGGGGAGAATGATTTAAAAAAAGTTATAACAATTTACGATTGGGATTAACTAGTATAGCGTGAGTCTGGACCAGGGGTCCCCAATCTTATCCTGAAATGGCTGGTGTTGATGCAGGCTTTTGTTACAACCAAGCAGTTACACACCTGATTCTACTAATCAACCATTAGAGTCTTTGCTAAGGACCTTGATTAGCAGAATCAGGTGTGTTACTTCTTGGGTGGAACAAAAGCCTGCACCCACACCTCAGGGCTTAGTGCAGGGGGACATGCAAGTTCTGATCCATGTCAGGATTTCATGCCAGCTTCTGTTCTTATTAGTTTAATTAGTTCAGTACTTAATATTATATTTTTGAGTCAGAGGCTACATCTGAAGGCACACATGTATCCTTGGTGAGAATGTTTTGGAGTGATCCAGTATGGTGTGTACTGTGTACAGGTGTTTAGAAAACAAAGCCAGGGTAATTGGTTGGAACAAAAGCGAGAAAACACACCAGCCCTCAACGACCGGAGTTGTGTATTTTCCCCGTGTTTTGTAGGTGCAGGGATGAGCACTGGAGTGTATGGGGCACATACCACCTCTGCTCCATGCTGTGGGTTATATACAGATCCTTTCCAAAAAATGTGAATATCATGGAAAAGTTTTTTTTTTTCCATAATTCCATTCAAAAAGTGAAACTTTCATAGATTATAGATTCATTACAAACAAAGTGAAATATTTCTAGCCTTTATTTGTTTCATTTTTCATAATTTTGGCTTACAGCTCCAGAAAACCCCCAAAACAGTATTTCAAGAAATTAGAATAGTGTGTCGAAAATCAGCATTTACTTCAGTTATTTCAGAGAATGAGTGGAGTGGCTTGACTCGAGGAATCCGACAGTTGTAGCCCATGTCCCGGATACGTCTGTACGTGGTGGTTTTTGAAGCACTGACTCCAGCCTCAGTCCACTCCCTCTGCATCTCCGCCAAATTTTGGAATCGTCTTTGCTTGACAATCCGCTGAAGCCTATAGTCATCTCTTTTGCTTGTGCACCTTCTCCTGCCACATTTTTCCCTTCCACTAAACTTTCTATTGATATGCTTGGACACTGCCCTCTGTGAACAGCCAGCCTCCTTAGCGATGACCTTTTGTGGCTTACGCATCTTCTGGAGGGTGTCAATGATGGTCTTCTGGCCAATTGTCAAGTCTGCAGTCTTCCCCATACTGAACCAAACTGAGATAAACTTTGCAGGTGTTTTGAGTAAATTAGATGATAGTGTGACACTCAGTCTAAAACATTCATTCTCTGAAATAACTGAAGTAAATGCTGATTTTCGACACACTATTCTTGAAATACTGTTTTGGGGGTTTTCTGGAGCTGTAAGCCAAAATTATGAAAAATTAAACAAATAAAGGCTAGAAATATTTCACTTTGTGTGTAATGAATCTATAATCTATGAAAGTTTCACTTTTTGAATGGAATTATGGGAAAAAAACTACTTTTCCATGATATTCTAATTTTTTGGAAAGGATCTGTATATGCCTTCTCATTTCCACATGACAGGACTTAATGGTGGCCTAATAAGCACAAGGATTTTGTTAATGGTGTAGACCGCAGGTGTCGGAATACAATCCAAAGGGCTGGTTTTCAGTGTTTTAGCACCACTGATTAAAGTCGGTTATTGGCTAAGGAGTCCACACACCTTTTTTTTTCTTCAAGGCCTTAATTGGCTGCTGGTCCAGACCTCGATCCTGGTGGTCCATAGTGTCTTCTGGTTTGTGTTTTTACCTTAAAATCAGCAATAACTTCAGTCCCAAGAAACCAGTTATGGTGAGTTACCTGTGTAATCAGCAGTTTTAATTGATCAATTAAGTGCTGAGTACCAATGTGAACCAGCAGGCAATGGTCCATTAGGATCAGGGTTGAGAACATATAATGGTAGCTGCAATAACAGCTGAGTTGAGATGCACACCACACGCACAGTTTAATCTTTACGGCGGCCATGTTAGCGGACTGTTCTCAACCGTTTGTCACCACTGTGTCCAATGTACGGAAACTCAGATTGATTGACATGCCGTCGTGCTGCAATGGCATCCTCTTGTGATAGATTTCCCTGGCCAGTGCCAGATGACATGTGGCATGAAGGAAGGCGTTCGCTGATCGCTCGTGTGACGGCGACTGCGCTGGAAGATCGCCAGAGAAACTCCCGGCGAGAGTATCTGACTCACACGGCCTGCTCATTAAACTTCATCCACCCTGGATTGAAATATGCGGGATTGCTTCAGAGACTGCACAACCCCTATCAGTTGAGAATGGAAAGCGGTTGATAAGGGTGTTGGGAGGACACGCCGTACTCATCCGCCGCAGGCTGCTTGTGTTTCAGAATGCGGCTGCACACACACCAGGCTCTGCGGTTTGTGATTTTGATGAGGGCATAGCATGTTGGCGACTGGAGTGTTAATATGAGTAAGATCGCTGAGCGTCTGGACTGTTATCTTCCAGATTGTCTGACCGTTTGCAGAATACATGTGCCTGTTTTCATTCCTCCCGTTGTTTTTGGATACGTGAGGCTGTGTGTGTGTGTGTGTGTGTGTGTGTGTTTGCGCGCGTGTGTGTGTGAGAGAGAGAATGTGTGTGTGCATGTATACATGTGTGCAGCAGTCTCTTCTGGATAACGCTGTAATATATTGCGGTCTGGTGATGCAGGCTGGTAACCCTCGCCTGAGGATAGAACAGTCGCCTGCGTCAGAAGATCCCTTTCAAATCATAAAGAGGAATAACAGCTTGGCTCTCGAGCCTCCGCCGAGGAGAACTGCATCGATAGCAGGTCCACCCGGCGCAAACAAATAGATCTGTGTCCAAGGCAACCCCTCCAAGAGCAGGCTGGAGTTATCAGCCCCAGATGTGGAGGGGATGTGGATACTGTAACTCTTCCCTAAAGCCTGACTCACCTCATGCCTTTCTCTCGCTCTGGCTCTCCCTTTCTCTCTGGGGCATAGTAAGATACGCACACGCCTGATGTCGGGAAAGGTTATGTAGGGAGCTGGCTTTCGCTCAAACATTTACATTCCATTTAATTGTATTTGTCATGAAGCTTTGGCTCAATCGGAGTGATGCGCCTGGGCCATGTCTAACTTGGTCCACCTGAAATCGTCATTGGGCTCCTGCCTACATACACTCATACTCCCATAGGCCATAGCAGTTTGAGTGTGTAGTGAGCTGTGCTGTTCAGCAGTTTCCAAACCCTCTGTACCTAAAACCCAGTTAATGAGAGACCCAGCTCTTGTTAAATTGTAGCCTGTATTATGTTCAAACATGGAAATCAAAGGTTTAAATAAAATGTATGTTAGTACAAATTATGTGACTAGTGCAGTGCATGTAACAGGTGCTATTTTTCATTTGACTGGTGTGAATCTCATTACAAAGTGTTTTAGGCTATATACAATATTTTTTTTCCATTTGTCATCTCCAAACCCACCTCAAAACCCTCCTGTAAGGTTTTGGAGTCACTGCTTCACATTATTAGGCTATTTCATGCTTTTGTTCGAATGACGTAAAGGAGAGATCTTTTCAGTTGTAGTTGTTCACTCTTTTCCCATACCACGGAACTGAGAATAATAAAACTTGGTTGGGTACTGACTTCTTCTTTTTGTATGAAGTAGTAGTCCACTTTTGGTCAAAATCAAACTAAGCGTTTTTATGATAAATAGTTTTATATTCACTTTTACACTTATTCTTAGGGATTTAAGTACTAAAACATGGTTTTTCATGCAAAAAACCTCCACCGATTTAAAATAAACAAAAATGTTGATTTTCTCAATATTGGTCAAAGTGGACTGAGTGAGTTTTGGAAAAAACACACTTCACATATTATTCAACACTGAACCTGTCTATTTTATCACAATAAACTCAGGGTAAGCATATGTGCAAGTGATCTTTGAAACTTTATTCTGTAACTTTAAGCCTATCATATTAGGCTTATTAGTGTATTATGATTCCTTCCCATCTACGACCTCTATCACAATCCCAGTAGGGGAATACTATCACCAGCCTCCCCCGATGCTAGCGAAGCCATCACTTTTTCACCTCCTTTGTTGTGACTGTAACCAGGCAATGTAATATCCTCAGAGGAGAGCGCCATTTTGCCTGTTTGCCTGCTGGAGAGAAATGAGAGGGAGAAAACAACCCAGGTCAACTACCCTTCCTGCGGGAAGCTGGGCCACCCCATCAATAGATAGCAAATGATCCAAAGAGATTAGAACTTATCAGTGCGTTTATGGGCTACACCACCAGGGCACCTCAGTTAAAGCTAGAGTATGCAACTTTGTTGCATTTGTTGTCAAAACATTTCAAAGTCATAACACCCCTTGGCCCTGCCCACAGGGAAAGAGACACACCCCCAACCCCACTGCTTCCACAGACCTTGTCCTGAACGCACATCCGAGTTTTCTAGATATGATTGCAGGATTACAGATTGGTATAGCTAACGTTACAGTAAAAATGTCAGCTACAATAGGTAAGGTAAGACAACGGAATCTTTTCTGTTGTTGCATCACACTGAGTTTGTGTAGCGTTAGTCTGAACCAGGCATTATCTGGCTACATCTGGCATGCATGGCTATAGCCGAGTAGCCGGCTCTAGCTAACGTGATTTATATGTGAGATAACTTTAGAAAACATTTCCTTCTTCCAATACCTAGCCGTTGAACCAAGTAACGTTAAGTATAATAGCAACCTACCGAGTTCGAATCCCGGCCGAGGGCCTTTCTCTGTGGAGTTTGCATGTTCTCCCTGTGTCTGCGTGGGTTTCCTCTGGGTACTCCGGTTTCCTCCGACAGTCCAAAGACATGCAGGTTAGGCTAATTGGAGACTCTAAATTACCCATAGGTATGAGTGTGTGAGTGAACGGTGTGTGCCCGCCCTGTGATGGATTGGCGGCCTGTCCAGGGTGTATTCCTGCCTCTCGCCCAATGCATGCTGGGATAGGCTCCAGCACCCCCCTGACCAGGAATAAGCGGGTTAGATAATGGATGGATGGATGGATGGATAATAGCAACCTAGCTACTATTCATTACAATTGGCTGGCAAGCAGAAAGTCCACTGGTAAATTAGTTATGGCCGGATTCAGAGATGGCCAACTTAAGTCATTCGCTTAAGTGCCTCTCCTGCGCGGATTTAACGTGGGATGAGATACGCTGTATTCTAACCTGCGCTAAGCGGGTGCGTTTCTCAAAATGTGGGTGGCACAGGGCATGATATTCTAATGATCTGTTTCTTGTACCTTCCCCCCGGGTTGCCAGCTTTCTCCTAAAAAAATGTGTGTGGGGGTATACATTTTCAATGTGTCGGTGACATTGCCTTTAATAACCGCATTTGCCTTTGTAAAATCCTGCATCGTAGTTGCCCTTGTGTGATGGGGAAGGCAGTGAACGTATTAATCCGTCGCATTGATAACATGATTATAGCCCCTATTGATGACTTGGATATACCCATCACTCAATCAAAAGAAATAATTGCTGGACAGTGGTTGCACACAATATTATTAAGTAAACAAATACATCGTTGGATTTACTGAAAAAAAAAAAAAAAAGATTTAAAAATCAAATCTTTTTTTTAACGATTTACCTAATAAAGTCATGTAGCCTACTGTGGTTTAACACGATAGCCTATATGTGATGTCTTCAACTTAATTTCAACAATAATTTTTGTGAAGCTGTGCTGATACAAACCGTCTCTCTTTCAAAGTGAATATAATCCAGACACTGTCTATCAATTAATCCATCTAATATTGGTCTGGTATGATATACCAGACGGTCAATCATAGCCTACTTGTACGTATTTTTTTTTTTATGACAGCTCTTTGATAATTGTAAGTAGGCTAGGCTAAGGAAAATAAAACCAATTTTATTTTCAAAGAACATGTCTCATTCTAATATCCATTTTTGCGAAAGATGCTGTATTTTTCATAATCATCTATTGGTGGCGCTAGACATAAACTACGAACAAAGTTGCACAGAAAAAAATAATTAAGTGGAAACTCTGAATATGCGTATCTTGCACGATTTGCAGACACGCCTCATTTTCATCAAATATCCACCCCGCATGCATAATGCCGCGTATATACTGCAGAGACGCTTAAAACAGCGGATAAGTCAAATGTCTGAATCACAAATAAGTTAAGCTACGCGGAATTTCGGGAGTATGTCCCATTTGCGTGTGCTTATCTCCACTCTGAATCTGGCCCTTAGTGTTGAAACTTTTGACCTACCTGTGCAGAAGAAACAATGGGAGCTCCACATCTGTCTTTAAACCAATCCACTCCTGAACATCTCACCACCTCCTAAAATGAGTCTATGTTTACTCTAGTTTCCAAGCAAGCTTGTTCCAAATCCCTTTTCCTTTTCTTTGTGTGAAATAGCGCCGGTTTAACAGGTCGCTTCTCGCCATTGTTGGTGAAATGTCTAGCTGGTGAAGTTGAATCGCATTGTTGATTGGTTCAGGACTTGAATGTGATTGGTTTATGTCATGCGCCACTTTGTTTTGAAAACAAAAATTTGGGCCGAATCGCTGGTTTTAGAATGCAGAATCTGAGGGTATAATATATATTCTTTCACAGCAGTTTTTTTTCTACAAAGTGTAACTGCTACCAACTAACCATGACCGTTCCCCTGATTTGAATGATTATCTTCCAGAGAACAGATGATGACTGATGGTTGAAGGCAGTAGTTCCAGTACTTACAGGATTTAACTGTTTGCACAGAACTACAGGTTATATTTTTTACGACTTTCCGGTTGATAGAAATAGTTGGGTAAATTGTGCAGTATCCTGTGTGAGTGTGAACTGCAACATGAATGGTGCCACACGCTGCCTTGTGTATCTGTACAGTAATATAGCTGAGACTTCACTGTAGGCTACGGTATAGCAGCCATGGGGACAAGTGTCACCAGCACTCTGAATGAGCTCCATTGTCCTGGTTGTGCTCAGGCTGTTGTGAAGTTACTCAAGCCTCTGTGTTTTCATCACCTGTTATCTTGCATGAGGATCCACCCTCATCCACCCTGTTTCCTAAACAGATTGTGAGAGGCACTTGAAGGTTATGGGGTGAGCGAGTAACATTGATAACAAGTGGAAGTAAGGCGAATTTACAGCCTCGTCCTCATTGGACAAGACAAATCTTGCGGATTCCTTGCGTGCTCTGGTTTGTATTCGAGTGGAGGGTGAAACCTGGTGTAGCCTGGTACGGGGCCCCTCGATGACTCAGTAGTGACACATGTGTGATGTCATAAAGTGAGGTAATTCTCGACCTTCGGGTGTACATAACTCCATGTATTCTCATTGGGCAACAGTAGCAGCTTGCTCAAGTTTGCGTGGTGTGGTTAACAGATGGGGCGTGTGCGCTCAGGCTTCAGTGACTGGTACCACCGCTCTGCCTGAGCCCCATGCCCTGTTTCTCTGGCCTCTCATTGATGAAAGCTGTATCTCTGTAGCACTAGCGTGTTCTCAGTCCACCTACAGATGGCTACCCTCGTGAATCTGAAGCAAGTCCTCCAACCCATCCTGTGGGTGATGTGTAAGAGGGTGGTGTAGAGCCCCTTTCGTACTGAGCTCTGCAGTTTTGGTTTTTCTGCTATGTTTTCTTGGTTCAGCTGTGGCATTTTCAGTAAATCCTGACCACTGATCTCTGAAAAAAAACCCTCAAACATGGAAGGATATTTCCCCAGATGAGGTCAGATGAGGCCTTATTCTTTGTTGTGAGGAGGTCACTCCGGGGTCTCATGCAAATTTTCAGAAAGCTTGAGTCTTTAGAGTTATCCTAATTGGTAGAAATGGCCTTGTGTTTTAATAACTGTGCCATACGTGTGGTGCATTGTTAGACTATCTTTCTGGACACTGAGCTTTAGAGGGATCTGAAACAGCATTGCATGCTTCCCTTGTTCCGGTGGTGATTGAGACCTTTCCCTACAAAGCCACTTCCCCTTTCATTGTGAAACTTTTCCTATAATGGGTTACTGTATACATAGTCTTTCTATTTGTGGACTGGAGAGGGTTTTTCTTTGAGTTTGCTGTGTAGAGTGATTTTCATTTTGGATTGTAATATAATGCAACTGCAGCACAACTACCCTTGTTGTATTGCTGATTTTGCAAGATAGCTCATTGCAAGATAAGAAAAAACTTTGAGGTCTAACTTGAAATTTTGCCAGTGTATCAGCTCAGTCTAGGGGGTCTAAGTTAAAATATTTACGACATTAGTCATGGTGTGTTCTCATGTCCAAACAGTGACTGGTTTGTGTCAAAAATGTAGATTTTTTCTTTTTTTTTTAAAGAAATTGCAGATGGAGAGTGACATGCTCTGAGTGTCTAACCACTCCCTCTCAAGTTTAGGCCTTAGATGTAAAGCTACCTTTTGTACACATGGATTTACAAAAACAAAATAATACGACATGGTTATATGTAGTCATTCCTTGTGCTATAAAGATAAAAAACTGTTAAGTGATGCTGTTGACTCACCAGACCCTTAAAAGATTTAATGAACATATAGCACCACAATAAACTGATTGCAGTAACACTACACGGCGTTGTCTCAACAATAAATGTTAAATTACTTCAATTTGCCATGTATGAACAATAGACTGTGACTTGGCAAATGAAAAGTGCTTTATGTCTTTTCTCATCCCTGTTAAGTGATCTCTGCAGGTTATATGACTGTATGTTGCTTTATGCTGTGCCCAGGTGAAGCCGAAGGTGATCGAGCCGCTGGACTATGAGAACGTGCTGGTGCAGAGGAAGACCCAGATCCTCAGCGATGTCCTGAGGGACATGCTGCAGTTCCCCATGGAGGACTTCCTGGTGAGTCTCACGCCGTGCAGCGTCACTGACGTCACCCCCTTCTGCTTCTGCATAGCTGCTGGCGGAGGAAGGACTCAGGCTCCATTGAACACAGACCTTATTGTAAGTGTCCTGTCGAGAGAGAGAGAGGTCACTTCCCGTATTTCAGCCTAAAATGGGTTGTTGTCCTGTATTGGATTCCCTTTGCCTATGTAGTTTGCTAAAAAACCGGCAATAAGCAGTATCAAATGAATAACGGCACACATAACCCAAACCGCTTATTGAATCTAGTGACCTTAGCATGTGTTCCTGTGTTGTAACCTTATTCAGAGTTGATGATGAATTGAAAGCAATGAGACCAGATGAGTAGGTAGAACTAAAGTGACCTGCCAACTGATGAAAGGTCAGGGGTTATTTCACCTTGTAGGTCCATTTCTTTACTTGAAGAGTTGTGGCTGTCCGTGCCACTTGAAACAAGGGTCTTTTCACATTCCCATTGACACAATGCATACTATAATAGCTTCTACTGGAAACATTGACAATGGAATCTTGTCTGGCACCAACAACTACAGGAAATTCAAACACTCAGGAAGATGTTCTTCACTAAAGCAGAAAAGGGGCTTACATCCTCTCGTCTGGCCTTCCAGTGTCTCACCATCCAAAGCATGTATAATAGAATGGGGTTTGTTATTATTGCTCCTGTTGCTTTGTACTGTATAAGCACCCTTATGGAAATGTAATATACTGCAGTATATTTTAAATATATTGTGAAGATAATTTTGATATATTTACAATATACTGCAGCATATTATTTTTCCATAGGGGGCAGCCACAGTGACACTGACCCTCTAATAAACATTTAATAGTAAGATTTTTATTATTTAGAGTTTTCTTATTTGTCTTACTGCTGTGTTTCAGAAAATCAGATAGTTTCCTGCAAACCATGCTGGAAAATGTGCCCCATACCATTACAGAACCACTAGAACCCTTTTCATTTGGAACACTGTTCTGCTTCAGGTTTTGTAGTAAGACTTAGATCTGTGTGACTACAGTGATTGTGTGCTGAGTTATAGGTTATTAGACTATGTCCTAACGTTGGCTTCAGTTTAACAAGGTGATACATGTGAAAATTACAGTAGGGAATCGCATAAAGTGGGCTGTGTGCCCTGAGGTGCCCTGATCAGAAGCAAAATTACCTTCCCTTCTCCAGATAAATACTTACATGTGTTATTCAAGTGTTCAAGATTAGCTATTTAGACTACTATTTAAATCTGCATCTCATTCCCAACCCTTTCATGTATTCTGTTGTGACCAAGGTTTTTCACTTTCCGAATACATTCACAGGGCCAACACAAGGGCTTTGCTGTCGCTGGGGTGTGGCTTACACTGATGCTGTGCCTTATATCCAATTTAGAGCCTCGTATCGTCAGTCTGAGCGCGCTGCGTCTCTATTAGCTGTGCCCAGCTGCCATGTAGATCCCATATGTGGCAGTGTTTCAGCCCTGTGTCTACTGTCAGGGTTGTCTCTCTACTTGAATCCAAAAGCTTGCGATAGAGGTTGCAATCAAATGAGGTATCTTGGTTTAAAATATTTGTTAAAAATATATATAAAACCTGAAACAGTGTTTACTTTACGGCATCTGGTTTTGATCACAGAGCTGAAGGAGCGCCAGACAACACTTCTCTGTGTTGTCAGATGAGCATGTTAGGGAACCGCCTGCAGTTCTCCCTGTTTTCATTTAGCCTTTGCACTGAACTATAAGCCAATGACCCAGGAGAAAAGTCTTGGTGTTCAGGTGGAAACCCCTCTGTGGTTGAAAGTGAAAGTTTTCTAGCTGACTTGGACATAGCCAGGCTATAACCGGGTAAACCCTGAGCTACATTGGGGTAACCTAGTCCGTTTATGTCAAAACATCTCTCAACCTAGATTTCCACCCCTCTCGACTCTGGCTATTGCTCATTGGTTTTGGAGATCTTTTAAAAACAGCAAATATCTGGAGTAATGATAAAATCAACATTTTAATAATTGTTGAATTAATATGACTTTAGAATGTTCTCTCCATGTCATTGATTATGCCATCCCATAAGGTACAATTCACAGAGATTTGCACGTACTTGGCAAACTAATAAAATCTTCATGTTTCAAAGGAATGTAGAAACCTAATTGGAGATTAGGAGGACTTCATTTGGAAAATGCGGTTTAGGATATGTAATTGTTTTGCTTACTAATTGCCAACCAGCAGTTAGACTTCTACATTCCTCTGAAACATACAAATTATTGTAGTGTCAATCAGTGACAAGACAAGACCTGACAAGTTTTGCAAGTTTGGGGTTTCCAACAGTGTAATTGTCTGTTGTGTGAGAATGGTGCGGTCCAGTCATTTTCATTCAGCTAGCGTTTGAGACAAGAAAAACTATTCTGTCAAAAATAGGTGCTCTCAAAAAAAATTTGTGACAAAAATATCTTGTTTATGCTTTGAAGAATTTGTTGATATAATTATTTGAAGTGCATTTTTGAAGTCGGTGATTGAAGGCCATGCAAATACTTAAATAATAAATAGCCTATTCCTATTTTTGGAAGTGTATTTTGAAATATACAAATTTCTGCATTCCGTTATACATACATGAACTTTGTAAATAAATCTTGGAAAATACTTTACACAGATCAAAGAGATTGTTTAATGTGTATCGATGAGATTTGAAACATTGACTCATGATATGTAGAGAGCTCCAATCAGTGACATTAACAAATTAATGAAATATCACAATGGTATTATTTAAAACTGGATGCAATTTTGACCTGGAATCGTCCCCTTGCAGTAATAGGTGGAATAGTCAACTTGAGGGCTGCCTCATTAGGTATTTTGAGCTCTTCATGGTCACTTGCGTTCTCTTAGTTTCCTCCACCCCACGTCCTGCCTTCATCCGTCCACAGGCCTGTGTGTTTCTACTCTGTAGATTGTATCTTCCAGCAGGAAGGAGAGGAAGGCGTGAGCTCTAGTGTTTATCATGGATGGGGCCTGGCCTCTCAGTTTGTCACTGCTTGAGTAACCTTAGGGAAACTGGCTGCAGCTGAGTGCCAAATCCCTGGATATGACCACAGACAAACTTCCTTTACAGTCTGTGCAGTTATCAATAGAGCTAATTCCAGTAATTCTATGAAACCAGCCAACTTTCTATTAATGTCATAGACTGTCAGGTCACTTCCTCTAATGTGCACTAATGTGTGGGGCTTGTCTAAGACTGATGTTGCTGTCACTAGTGTGCCTAATTAATTCAACTGCAGTAAATAGTCAATGTTTTACCTTTGCAGTCAGGGAGTGCTCAATGATGAGATAAAATGTTGTATAGTTCTGTATGTGGACATTAGTCCATAATGAAAATTGTTTTCCTTCATCTTTCTTATTTCAGCTTAATTACCCTGATTGTTGAATAACAAAGATACACTAAGCTGTGACATAGCAACAACCTTTCTGCACTGGTTGGAATTTTCCAAAGAAGAACATTTACTTTATGTGTATGATGAAGATGTGCTGTGTAGTATTGTAATTATTGTATTATAAGTACTTAAGTACTTATTTTGTCGCTTCCTCAGTTTCACACTTTGTGCTTTGCTTGGAAGCTGGAACTGCAGGGGCCTGGCATCGCAAATAATATCAGCAATTGTGGAAATGTGCTTTTAATCTGTTTTTGCTCCCCAAGGACCTGAACAAGTGTTGTTTTTGTGATTGTATCGTCGTTGCTGTAAAGTCCATTTCTGCTGTGTCAAGTGCTGGAAAGCTGGGGTCACCTTTTTTTGTTTTTCTCGTGGGATGTGGTGGATCCATGAAGATTCTGCTGTGCGAGCGTGAGAAAGCTCAGGAGAAATAGTCTTGAATATGACAGCCGCAGCAAAGCACATAGCAGCTGTGTATAAGAGCCCCCCCTCCCCAACCTCTCCAACCACCACATCTAAAAATATTGACTTATTCCAGATTCTCCATCCCCCATCAGTATGAAGTCATTTATTGAGGAATTACTTCAGGATGTTTGATCAACAGAGTGGTAAATTCATTTCTTTTTGGAATGATCTGGGGGGCTGTACATCTTGTGTCTGAATCGTTCCTGTGAGTCTCAAAAGGAAGCCTGGGGCTGGGCTTGCTTTTTATAGTCTTACTAAAAACAGCATGTAAATTATGTGCTGCTTAGAAATGATCAAAATTAGCTTTGAATTTTCTTTATTTATTTGTCATTATCCCTGAACTTAAATTTGAACAAAAATGCATTTCCAGTTGCATCTTCTGTTGTAACAGGTGCAATAACCTGCTAGCTGCATCATCTTCCTGTCATTTTAATAAGCCTTCGAGCCTTCGAGATTTGTTTATGGCACCTTAGCCAGTCAGGATTAAATAATTAGCAAGCTACAGGTGCTCTCATATGTCATATTTGATTATTTGTTTCGTATTGCCATACTGGAAGGTTGAGGAATGACCGATCTACCCTCTCTTGTTAGAATTATCAAGGGATACTCCTTTGACATTGAACAATCAAACAGGCATGCGGTCTGGCCTTTGGCTTGAGTCTTCACTCATGAACTTTTTTTGGTCTTGACCACATTGGCCTGACTGTGGAAGTGCGGCTAATGATCTATGGCGTCACCCCAAACTCTGAGACAGGCTGTACATATTCACCCACCCAGCTACTCACCAGTGATACTCCCACCGTGTTTCTAAACAAAGCCGGTGTATTCCGTGAGAGGCCATCTAGAGTGTTTTTCAGTGGACCAGCCCCTTCAGAAACACTAGGCCCAGCTGGTTTGTGGCCTTGTGTGCTGGGTGGCTGGCTGCCAGGCCGAGGGTGTGTGTTGAGCAATGCGGAGGAGCATCAGGCCTCTCCAACCCCTGAGGATCCGCGTCCATTCACAGGAATGGAATAATATTTTGAGGAGCACTGGGTGAAATCATGGCCAGCTGAGCATACACTCTTCAGATAATTACTGGACAGAACTGGTTTTTGTTTAATGTTGGTGGGGGGGGGGGTGTTCTTTTTTATGCCTTAATGCCCTTTTGAACTACCTCGGTCTGTTAATGAATCGTGTCTTGCTTGAAAATTCTTCCGGAATTTGCTATCAGTATGCAGGGAAACATCTGAAAGTCTTCTCATTCAATACATGGGATTTGGTCAGTGCAAAATTGTAACTTTTAAACAATTAAAAATCAAACCATCAATCTCTCAACCGTCTCCCATCCATTGACAATGTACCATGTCTAAACAAAAGGCACTATCATTTCTTCCCAGTGGTTCAAAACTGAGCCAATATTTGCATTATTATATAAATAACAAATCAACTCTGTTGATCAGAGGTAGGGTTACTGTGGAGGGTGTGGTGATGGAAATTAAATAAACTGTTACCTGTGATCCACAACATCGCAGAGCCATGCAGTGTCCACTGTGCTCTTCATTTCAACTGTCTTCTTTCACAGATATCAACACTCCGACGCCAAGGAAGGACGCTATATCCTTCTGTCCCCGAAAATGCAGAGGAGGTAGCCCAAAGTCTGTTCGTCCAAGAAGTAAGACCCTTCCCTTCCCTGGGTTTTTTTATTGGGTTCGAAGCATTTGCGCTGAAAAGTGAGTGACTGCCATTGTTGGCATGAGGCATGGAGCCGAGCATGAGTACCTTAGCAGCTCAAAGCCTGTATGTTAGCGATTAGCCAGCTCCTAACCTGGCTCCAGTCTCCATAGCAGCCCCCACAAGATTAGAGGAAACTGAAATGTATTCAGCCACATAGGACTCCTGAAGACTTTCTCCAGTTCCTTTTAGTACAGAACTGGCCATGCTGAGCTTCTATTTTAGCCATCAAATTCTATGGGGTACGTTTTTTTTTAAAATTCTTCTGGTAATTCAAGTTGAGTAATGAGAAGTCTTCACTGACATTTTAGGCTTCAACTGGAAGCCATCCATGTAAGTACTGTGAGTGTTTTCGTTAGAAGTGTCCATCAATATGAGCGTCACCTGGTTTGATTGATGGAGCAAGTCCTTAGAGTCAGACGTCCTAAAATCCCAAGTATACAAGATTTATTGCCCTGTGTCTTACTTTCCATGATTAAAACCTAGTCTGGAGACGTATGTCTATTCTACAGAATGTGTTTTGCAGTTGAGCTCTTTGAAATTCAGTGCGTTGAATATGGTAACTGTTGTCTGAAACCAGTGTCCACACTAAGTAATTCACTTTATCTCTACTATATGATACAACCCAACACATCTCAGGGTTCCCAGCATTAGACATGTTAGACCCTCCCAGTGATCTGCTCATCGTGAAATGTTTTTTTTTTTTAGATGGATGTGCATTTAATACACACAGCAAAATGCATCACTGCAATGCCTAGGCAGTGGCACACACATTTCTATGAATGGAGTAGGGATACAGTCCAGAAATGAAGTACACTGCTCTCTCTCTGTACATCTTCACCTGAAACTGGCCTTCTGCTGTTTCCACGTATCTGCTGGAATTACTGGAAGTGTGCAAGGTGTCTGAGCATTATTCTAAACCTCTTTGTAAGGGCAGGTTATGGATGGCACTGTCGACAAGCTGACTTTCAACCTTCTCTTAACCTGTTGGCCTGAGAGTGTAAGACATGAGTGATGGCACCTCACCATATGATGTGCAGTCAGCCTGTCAGAGGTGGTCCCAGCCAGTGAGGGGAGGAGCCACTGTGGGCATGAAGCCATACTCACCCTCAGTCAAGTGCTGTATGACATCATCCAGAACAGCTGCAGACTGCAACACAGCGAGAGATGTTCTGCTTCCTTTTAACTAATGCTGAGCCCCATCGCAAAACACTCAGCTGGAGGAATCCCCATTCAGGCCATGTCCTTCAGACTCCCTGCTTCTTTGCAACAAAAAAAAAAAAAAATGTAATTCCGATCTTTGTGTTACTGGAATTTCTAATGGTGAACAGATGTTCAACCTGAATGAAGATTCAATGGAAAAGAAACACACCCACACACACACAAACACACACACGCAAGCATATCCCAAGTTGCTTGTGGCCCCTCACGGTACTGAACTTTTTGGCCAAACAATCGCAAATGCTATAACAAGTTATTTAACAAATGATAATTGTTTATAGCAAACTGCAGGCCCCCACTGAGGAGAGTTTTGAGTACAGACATTACTTCGCTTCCTGCAGCCTCAGACAGCTATAGTGTGTGATAATGTCACATGGAAAACCTTCTGCCCTCACATACTCCAAACTGTCGCACAGAAAAATGTCTGTTCATCCTCAAAATTTAAAAGAAAAAAGATCCAGTCAAGTCAGAATATTGTCTGTATCGCAAAGTAAAAGTTATCTCAGGAACAAGGTTGGGTTGTGTTTTATATTCTGTGATAGTTCTATGCAAATACCTAATTTACCATGTTGATAGGCTCAAAAGTTATCATAATTTCTCTTACAGTAATATAGGAGAGAAATATACCCAGTAATTTGCATGTGTGAGGGGAATGACTTTAAGGTATTGTCACGGCAGTGACAAATGCATTTTTTTACACATTTTTTATTTTTTTACATTGCAATTCTAAACTCTGGGAATCTGATGCCAGTTTGTGCTTATGCAATGACTTGAAAGACATTTTCAGAACCTATATTTAAAATGGAGAAACATTGCTCCTTTCATCCAGATCTACAGGGAGTTTTAATTTGTGCCAACTATGATATCTGCTGAAGATGAATATTGACTTTGATCTCCCTTCCTCTTCCTGTATGTGCTGTAATCTGATTGAAGGGGAGATGAAGGAAGTGCAGAATAAAGAGCTAAAGAAGTTTATATTTTTAGCCTTAGTAACACACATTGACTAAGATGTGAATTTGAATCAACCTGAAATAAGTCTGACCTATGTGTGTGTGTGTGTGTGTGTGTGTGTGTGTTTGTGTGTGCATCTGTGTGCGTGTGTTTATGTGCGTGTGTCTGTGTGCATGTTTGCGCGCGCGTGCGCGTGTGTGTGTGTGTGTGTGTGTGTGTGTCTCTGTGTGCGTGTGTGTGCTTATGTGCGTGTGTAGATTCTTTTTCTGTCCAATGCCGAACCCTGTCTGAGTGACAAACTGAAATGTATTTGCCCAGGATCCATAACAACCAAAAATTTTCCTTTCTCTTTCACAGTGCATCAAGACTTACAAATCTGACTGGCACATTGTTAATTACAAGTATGAGGATTACTCAGGAGACTTCCGCCAACTTCCAAAGTAAGACCTCTGTCGCCAAATAGTGTTATTATTGTGTGTTTGACAATCCAGTCAAAATAATGTATGAAAGGGATGAGATTTTTTTGTGTGACTTTTTTAAAAGTAACACATTACGGCTGCAAGACTTCTCTGAGCGTGCCTTCAGTGTGGAAAACAGGTTCCACGATCCCCCCTCCCCGCATCGCCATTGTCACGCAGACCGTAATCCTCCTATACATCCTGGATGTTTACCTTCAGAAGATGTTAACATGACTACCAAACAAGGAAATGCAGCTCTTTCTCCCCTGAGCTGCAATAACAATCGAGTCCCGTCCCCCCCATCACTGTTCCGGACTATTCCCGGAGACGTGACGATTGAGGCTGCTCTGGTAACAATGATTTGGGAAAGTCCCATGATTCTCAGCACTGTCCGTGTGTCGCCACACGCATGTCACCTTCGGTAAACTGAAGAGTGGGGTTTCCAGACATTAAGTGACAGGATGGTGGAGTTTTGGTACAGGAAATGAGGGGGTGGGTTTTTTTGGTCCCCAGGAGGAAGAGCTGTCCTTGTGTACTCATACAGTCTCAGCAGGTCACGTGCACCTGAATGTTTGCATTGTTCATTTTTTTGATGTGTATGCAGTATCTCTTCCTGGCTTTGGGACAGAATGCGTTAATTAATAAGTTTCCATTAATAAGACGAATACAACTTCTAAAGTAAAGGTTTTGGTGGGACACCCAAACAATTTGCACTTTTACTGGCTGACGACATTTTGTAAAGGTATTTTTTGGAGAGCCATAGTTGTGGGAGGAGTGCATGGCAACAAACGCAATCAATGAAAAGCCTCAGCCACTGAAATTCAGGGTCTCGGAGT
>CM056393.1:29705760-29725760 GCA_029718625.1 Synaphobranchus kaupii | reverse complement strand
GTTTTATCTAATTTTACTTTTGTATTTTATTTCCAGGGTATTGGAATTATTGTAGTCGTAAAATAAAGTACGGCACTAATATATTCATAATGGCAGTATCTGCTCTAACTGCTATTCCAAGGTAATAAATATGGGCTATTTCCAAGCCATTGTCTTCAGGCCAAAGACTTCCCTTAAGTATAAGTCTACAGTATGTAGCTGTTTATCTAACCTGATGAATTTTAAGCCGCTGTGGTGTTAATTCTTTACCAGTATGATGCATTTATTTTTCAGATACTGGTTTTAAGCATAATAACAGACCATCCTCTAGTTTATTCTTATCTTTTTTTAAAACCATAGTGTGATGTAGGTTGTTATGATTTTAGTGAAATTGACTGGTCTTATCACACATGCATATGTGTGTTCGCCTTATGTGCTGTCATAAGGCTGACATCTGAGCCTCAAATGCACTTTCTCTCTGTTGAAGGTAACTTATCAGTTACAGCTGACTCTTCCCTGCTGAAGATAAGGTGACTGTAGGTCATAAACTACCCTGTGCTTCGCTGGGGTATCTGCCAGTAATGCATGCACTGATTTCCCTGCAGTAGAGAAGCATCTCTCTTCTCACGAATCACTCGAAAGTTGGCGGACTAATTATGATTATCGTTTTTGTGAAACTGAAAGGAAATATATAATTTAAAATGGGGGTGTGGGTGTAGCTCGTTTTGGGCCCTGTTACATCAAAGGCCACCCAAGAGCTGTTTTTGTTTCTTTTGTCCTCTGCGAAATGAGAAAGGAGCCGCTGCGGGCGGCAGCGGTGTCAGTCTGTCCTTCCTGTCCCTGAGGACCGGAGGTGGGAGTGGAGGTGTTGAGCTGACCGTGGACACTCCATGATCTCCCGAGACTCGGCGCAGCCCGGTCCGTGCAGAAATAACAACCCTCCTCCCAGCGCTGTCGTTTAATTAATTTGATGGATTGGATATTCCACTTAGCTACGGTGTACAGGCAGGGGGAGGAAGGGCCCTGCTAACGCAGGGGAGTTAATGTGTCCGTTTTTATCCACTTTCAGAGGGATTAGGATGTACTATACTACATACTTTCATCCCGCTGTTCCATTTATAGAATTTAATTTTCATACTTAATCTCTTCAAAAACAAAAATGAAAAGCTGGAGGAGGTGGGCCTACTAATTTCAGGCTTCCGTTACAGTAGAGCTAGTTTTGAATTATGGCACCGAAACAATGTGCTGTGTGCCTTGTAGTTTCTCCTGTTCTCTTGTTTTTGGAGCAAACTAACTGCTTTTCAGGATTTTTGACGACTGCTCGACTTGTGTTTCCTGACTCAGCTCTCTCCTCTGGCCCCATTGCGTTACACGTGGCCCGCCTGTGTCCCATGCAGCTGAAGATGCATGTGAAGATGTATGTTGTGCTGCCAAGATAACGTGACTCCAATTATAAACCGAAACATCCATCCTGGAAGTGGATCTGCATGTTATTAACTGGGACCTATGACAAATAGAGTGGCGATGAACTGGCCTGGAGAATTCTTGCACCACATCTTTCTAAAACTATAGCTCCCAAAGACCCTCAGAAGTTATTTATTCTTCTTAAAGCCCCCTCCGTTATGGGACACCCACTCCTGATGACATCCTGCTACCTAGCTCCTGTGGGACTGTGTAGAGTTCTCAACGGGCCTGAAAATTCAAACCCGAACCGAACCGACCCGAGTGAGTTGAAGCCCAAACCCGGCTCACCCCAGATCATCACATACAATACTGAGCCCGAGACCGACCAAACCCCCCAAAAAAAGAAAACACGAGTCAGTTATTGCCAGAAAAGGCTGCGCAATTTACGTAGGCGGCGGCCCAAATCACATAGCACAACGGTGTGAGAGAGAGCAAGAGAGAGGGAGAGAAGGAGCGAGCAAGCAGGAACGCCACAAACTAGCTGTGTTTTTAACCTACTGATTTTGAGTTTTTAACAGATTTAGTCATTGAGAGCAGCAGAGTAAACCAATTTTGGCGAAAGCAAGCAATTAGATGATTTGTACTAATGTTTTAATGTTTGCCGTGCTGTAATAGAATTTAGTAGTGTTTCTTCGTTAGAACGGGATTCAACTTTTTTATTGTTGTGTAGTTTGCATGTTCTTGCTTCATTAGCCTATTATTGCCACCCTATTATAATTTATCACACAGCAGACGATACCTCAACTTCAACTCGAAAGCCTACATTTGCTGTATAGTTACATATAATTTATTAGCATAAATTGTCGGCTCGAACCCGGCCCTACCTGACAGGCTTTTTCGGGCCCCTTCGGGCTCGGGCTGAAACTGAGAACTCTAGGACTATGGGACTGACTATGGGAATCAGTCCTGATAATGGCTCATCACTAAAAGCTCTGGCCACGAGCATAAGCCAATCCCTGTAGTCTAGACATCGTTAGTTCAAGTCTGGGGTATGTCATCAGCTGGCTATGGCTGGGAGTCTGCAGCAGTGGGAAAGAATGGGCTTAATACTGCCGGGAAAGGGTGAGCATACAGCTCAGCAAGGCTTTCTCAGATTACCTCTGCATAAGCACCACTGAGCTGCTCACCAGGCCCCTACAGGTCATCAGATGTCAGTGAGAGGTGCAGCCCTCATCGGATTGGTGCTAGCTGTCCTGTAGCACACTGTGACTTTTTGTGTTGATTTAGAGATTTGGGGCCTGATTTACTAAGACCTTTAGTGTGTGCAAAACCTTTTAGCACACGCAAAACCAATAACATGACCAATGATTGGTGCAAAACAAATACCATGACCAATCATTGGTCATGTTATTGGTTTTGCGTGCGCTAAATGGTTTTGCACCCGCTAAACGTCTTAGTAAATCAGGCCCTAAATCTATTGGAGGACTGCACATGTGTGTTTAATCTGGGTGTGGGTGCTGTGTGCTTAATCTGGGTGTGGGTGCTGTATTGTGCTTAATCTGGGTGTGGGTGCTGTGTGCTTAATCTGGGTGTGGGTGCTGTGTGCTTAATCTGGGTGTGGGTGCTGTATTGGTAACATGAGAGAGCAGTGTAATTGGTGATTCAACTGGGAGAAATAAAGAGGCTGGAAATGTATCTACCGATCAATAGTCTGGCACCCCGGGACACCTTTTGGATTTTCCATGAACACCAAAGAGCTGTTCGGCATCTTGTCTGACCACATCCTCATTCCTAATGACCCGTGAAGGAAATCATCCAGGATTTATCCCTTTTATCTGCAGTGTGCGATCTATAGGATTTATACAACCATGGCTCCATGTGCTGAACATCAGGTCAGCATATTTTCTTCATTTGCGCAGGTTTTTAATAGCGCCAGCGGGGAGTTTAGTGCTGGCGTCCTAGATGGACGTGGGCCGGCCGAATCTTTTTCACAAATCTGGCAACACAGCTGCCAGAGCATGAAACCTCAGTACGTAAGCCGCAGTGTTTTATTGGGCTCTCTTGCCTTATTGTTTTACCATCAGGCTCACCTGGAATACAATCCACGTAGGATGATGGTGTACCGCTACATTGTTTCACTGGCTCCTTTGTCGTCTTTTTACTGTCAAACCCACCTGGGATTCGAACTCTGGGGTGATACTGTTCTGCCAGTAAAGTGCATCTGCTGCACTGGATAATGTCAGGGCTCTTCTGTAGGTGGGATTGCACACAGGCGCACAATATTCTTTGTTAGAGCCTAATTAGCTCTCTCATACTGTAAAGTGTTGTCAGATTTAGAGGGACTGGGAGGGGGAGGGGCTCTGGAAAGTGCTTACGTTTGTTTGATTAGGGTTTGATTGACAGCCCCCTCCCCAGTGCTCAGAATCCTTTAATGAAAGAAACCATCTGGGTTCCTTTCAAGTCAGCGATGCACCTCATCTGATGTTTCCTCGCTGCGTTTTAGGTTTTCTTCCTCCACTTACTGTATTGGACTCCACCGTGGTTGAAAAACATTCGGCTGTAATTACCCCCCTGTCCTCATAAGACGAATCGAGCATTCTCTTAATGCCGAGCATTTTTTTTATTTGATTCCTTTTTACGGCAGTCTCAGTCACTGATACTGTACATAAAAATAACTGTCCAGGCAGCGTTGATAGGGAGGGGGTTTATACAAGAATGCAATTAGCCTCCTTCTCGAATTCCATGTCTGTCAAAGCCATAGTTCAATAAGGCGGGCTGCATTTGTTTCAGAAAAAGCAGACGTGGAAGACGCAGTTGACACAAGTGACTGTGCTGACTGCGTTACTTTAAAGGAGCTCTGCTTCGGTCCTGGCAGCTCCGCACTTGGCTGCGCACATGGAACTGTTTTCACACCCTCCTTGGCCTGCCGCTTCCTCTGTGGCATTAACATGTTCCTGCTCTTTCTACATCAAAGCATCAACAGAAAAGCAGCTAATTGGTTCTCTGATTTTTAAACGCAGGGGGTTTAGGGCACGTCTAAGACGCAGGTGCCACCTTTATTAGCAGAACACTAATGGCACTGGGCCCCCTTGTTTAGTACGTAAAGATTAAGACTGTTGTTTTTTGAAACCGATCTCATTATTAAATAGCACATTGTGGTAAAAGAAAACATTCTAGTGGTCTTTTTCCTTCAGTGATACCACGTATAAAGACTTGCACTTGCCAGCTCCCTTTGTCTATTGAGTTTAGTCTGCTGTCTGGTGACTTGATATTTTTTGAATGTTAACTTTGGAGGATCTTTTAGAACATTCTGTTTTGGGCTGGTTACTGTATATTCACCTTTGGACATTTTTTTTTTTTAAAGCCAGGAAATTTAACTCCATAAATATTCAGTGGAATTTGAATTAAACAGCAACATGACTTTAAAAGCCTTTCCTGATTTCACAAGCTAAAAGTGCAGTACATCATTGTACCATCATAGCGCACTGCAGTGCTGTTGGCAGAGGACTTTGATCCATTATTACTATGGAATGTACAAGTGTAAGCAAGTTTCTCCCTGATAGCCCCGCTGCATCCACCTAACGTCAAGTCCAAAAAATGTAGCGAGGCTCTCAGCGTCTCTGTGCTTTCTCTCCTCCCTCTGGCTCTAGAACAACAAGGTGCGTCGCTTCGCCTTCGAGCTGAAGATGCAGGATAAGAGCACCTACCTGCTGGCAGCCGACAGCGATGTCGAGATGGAGGAGTGGATCACCACCCTCAACAAGATCCTCCACAGCAGCTTTGAGCTCGCCATGCAGGAGAAGAGGAACGGGGACCTGCATGACGGTGTGTGCGTGTGTGCGTGCGTGCGTGCGTGCCATTGCCTATGTGTGCACACGTGAATGAGAGAGTCAGTGAGTCAGTGAGTACTAGTGTTGGGCCAAATTAGCTGTGTTAGCATGAAAAGGGCGAGAAGCTTGTGGAACGGAAATAGCGTGGTGGGATGAAACGACGAAGAGTCACTTGCATTGCTGCAGTGGACCTCGGAGAGAACACCTTTAGCCCTCGGCCAATAAGAATGAGAGCACCCTGAGCATACCATTTCCCACATAGTCTCTGTTCAAGTAATGCCCTCTCATAGGCTCACTCAGGTCCCTCCCATGCAGAACAGGGGAGTTCAGAAATAAGCAAAGGCTGGAGAATAATGCGTTATACTGTAGGCCGGGGTATACTCTGAAGCATATTGTGGCAAATTCTTTGTAAAGTGTAAGATTTGAGAGGAGACAGGACAGCACAGCTGCATCCCCCGTAAGGTTTAGTTTCAAGTGCTTTCCCCGCTTTCTGTGGTTTCCGCCCTCTGCACATCTCTCAGGAAGCATTGACATAGCAAAAATTAAGCCCCGAATTCCCGCCTTCATCGCTACGGAGGCATCGCGCATTTAATCGCGCACTTAATCGCGCACAGCTGAATTCGAGCAGCTTCGCCCGCACCCGCAGATCAGAGATGACATTGTTTGTTGATGTGGCTGCTTTGGCTGGAAGTCAACTCGGCCGTGGACCCGTATAACAGGATAGCTCTTGGTCGGCGTTCCCCGTGCTGACTGTCAGTCGGTGTGGTGTGGGATGACTCCTACCCCGTTGTAGCAATCCATTTGGGAAACCTGCCACAAATTCCAGCTCCCCCAGACAGACAGCGAGGTACTACGGACCACCCAGCCTTTAAAAGCTCTCCCCTCTCCCCACCGATCACAGCGCTCAGCCAAGAGCCAGTGTGTCTGCTCTCTAATCTCGCAAACACGTCTGTTCATTGTTGTTTAAGGTACTGTAATAACACCCCCTTTTGTGAGATTTCACGATTTTATGTATAGCAAAAAAAAAATCCTGTCTGATCTCTGTACGTTTACAGGAAAAGCTATTTGGCATGAGAGACCACTTTTAGCAGAGCGATATGTCTGCTGAAATCAGTTTTTTAACCTTTCACTGCTGTTAATATGACAATATTATTATTATCATTGAGGCTAGTATGTTTTGCTACATCATGTAGTCCAGTTTCATTCTTCCCATTCGAAGGAAACGATGCTATGTGTGTGGTTTAGGTTCATGCCCGTGTGTTATGGTTATGATTAATCAGAGGTAATCTGATCTTCCTTTACAGATGATGAGCTGGGAAAGGCGGACAGCTCTTCTGGGAGTTTAGAGAGTTTTCAGGTAGGTCCTGTTGCCATAGGAAAGTAGTTCATACACCAATACTCACACTGTATCGCTATGATGTAGAACCTTTGTATGCCTGGGAAATCATTTTGGAGCTATATGCAAATACACAAAGCATTAGAAGAATGGCACTCATGCCTTTGTATCTCCTCAGCAAGTGTCAATTTAACAATTCATAATCCATTTCAGAATCTATAACTGAACTGTACCTCTAATTTTAGGCTCTAGTGTTTAGTCCTCAAACACAAGGGGTCCTATCTTGGCGATCTTGGCGCTTAAGTCCATTTAGGCCGTGTCCAAGTCCACTTTTGCTATTGCGTGTTTTTTGGGCGCTAAGCACAGCGCACGGTGCAACTGTGCTGAACCTAGTCTCTTCATTAATTATAGGTGTGTCTTGGGCGTGACATGCAATAAACCAATCAAAATGGTATATCCCATTCCCTTTAAAAGCCTGCTTTTCCACCTTGGCGGATTGCTGATGATGGCGAAACAGACATGCTCATGCGTGTTTAGTGCGATCAAGGAATAGGCTATATGGATCAATAGTTGCCTATGATCAATATTATTTGGGCTAACCATTATGAGTTCCTGGTAATTCCTGACAGTGCTGTTTACAAAATATATGCGGTTAAATTTCGTTAAAAGCACCTGCAACAGCTGAGAATAAGTGACCAATTGCTTCCGTCTCACCTTAGAAAACGCCAAATTAGCCTGCTTATTTAACGAATTTCATTTGATTATGCAATGAACTCATGTTCAAGCTTCATCCGAAGTTCATTAGGCTATGTGCATTCTAATTTTGATTAATAACATAAATAACATTATTTTGCCTTAATGATGACACTAAATATAATAAATCTGTCAGGTTGGCAACCCATAGGTTTAGCATATTTTCCCTTATTTTATAATGTCCTGCTTATGGAAATGCGACCAACCTATTTTACTGGTAGCTTAATGCTTTAAAACGATCCACTTTCCCAGGAAGACCGTGAAAAGTGCGATTTACAGCAGAGGAAACAGACCCGCTCCTGTAAAGCGCACATGCAGATAATGGCATTACAATTAATTGTAAATTCATTTTGTAACGTGCTGCAAATTTCATTTCTAATTAGCCGCTTAGTTCTCTTTAAAATATTTTGTTCAGTTATGGAATAGCAGGTGAAATCAGCGGGGTTTTAATAAGCTGAGGGTATGGAAACCTTGTCACTGTAATTAAAAAAATATAAAGGACGAAGAATAGCTAAGGTTACAATTCAGTTAACATGATGACATTTATCTCCGTTTTTTAACCATAGGCTATCGAAAAAAACATGTATGCACAGCGAAGTGCATTTTCAGAACTCAAAAGTCTGTCTATTGCAGTGAGCGAGTTTTCCATTGAATGACAATTCACGCATTAGGTGTAAATGACAATTTGCGCATTAGGCTTGAAATAGGTGTTATCAGCTCCTTTTTAATGGATAGCCATTGTCCCGTACCATCGCACATCGCCTGGATGTTGATGGAGTGGGCTGAGAGTGTAATGTGGCATCGTTTCCCTTCGCAGAGGGAAAGGTATGTGGACCTATGGAACCTTTTATTATTATGCATTTTTGATATAGCCTACACAATAATAATATTTCACATTGTGATCTAGATATTTTAGTCATGCTTGTGCGCACCCCTGTGTGTAACAGACAGGAGGGTACGCGCGTTGTGCACACGCCTATGTAGACGCACTTATATGCGCCATTAAAATAACATGTAAACAACTGCAACATGACTTTAGACCTGGTTTGTGGTGGTTCTAGCGCAAGCGCTTTCTGCTGGCTCAAGATAGCAATACACCAAAAAGAATCCTGGCCACTCCTCATCTTAAGACCAACATGCCCAGTTCACTTGTAATGGGCGCAAGAATACATGGTAGTTAAAGGACGTAAGCGTTAGGCGTTATAATGAACCTAGCGCCGAGTGTAAGATAGCAAAGACACTTGCGTTTGGGTTAGCGCCGCTTTGCGCCGGGTGTAAGATAGGGCCCATGGTCTTAATTACCTCAATTATGATATATTAAGCATATTTTACATGTTAGGAATTCTGGGAAAATGAACAGAAATACTTCATCACATTTGGACTTTGTCTCCTGTCCTACAAATGTGGAATGCAAATTTTCAAAATGCGGCTCCTAAAACTGACTTTACTTATGTTAAGTAATATGAGAACCAACACTGGACTGGAAAGAATGTTCTGGATCTTCACTTATTTGAGATAGAGTTGCTCCTTATGATTTCCTTTAGCATGTGCAGAAATGCGTGGCTGCTGCCGTCTTCGCGAGCCAGACCGGAGCAGCAGCGTACTGTTAGAAATGTGCTGCGCTTTGAAAAGGCCGGCCATATGTCGGCAGCCGAGGGATGCGCCCATGTGTGTCTGGGGAAGGGGAACGTGGCAGTCTCGTGACAGCGTTGGTTTTGTGGGCCGCCAGTTTGACGGACAGCTTGCCTCCATATGTCAGTGGCTCTACGAGAATCCTCTGCATGCCCTGGCGTCCAGCAGTCCCTCCCCCTCACCCCCCACCCAACTGCCCTCTGCCTCTACAATGAGGTGAATGCCCCCTGGGAAATGGGCTTGGCGGAGAGGTAGATACTGAAGGACAGCGTATTGTGACAAGCACACGTCCTCTGCACTGTACCTCTGACTCTGCACTTTCTGATCCAGAATGAACCCAAACACCCCTGAGCTACAGCAGGACTGCAGATACTCAGATTCGTTCCAAATGACATTTTTTGTGCTTCCTGCAGAACCTCTTTAAAAATGTCCTGCACGCAAACCGTCTGCTGAATTTTGCTGTACGCCTTTATTTATAGAAGCACTGACGGCCATCTTGTTTTGTGTTCCCGCTAGAGTGCGAGAGATATTGAATCTAGAATGAGGAGTGAGACCAGACTGAAGTTGTTCACCCTGGACCCCGACACACAGGTCAGTGAATTGATGTGTAACTGATAATGAATCGCAACATGACAGGCAAATGAAAGCCATGATGCCAGTAATTTTGAGGTCCTGTGTCTGGCCCTTGATTCCTGGTGACTCCCTTTGTTTCCTGTCTTAACCTCCTCAAAGACAAGAACCCTGATGACTGACTTTTGTTTTCCATTGTTTTGTCATTTTTGTTGTGACAGAAATTGGACTTTTCTGGAATGGAGCCGGACGTTAAGCAGTTTGAGGAGAAGTTTGGAAAGCGAATTTTGGTGAACTGCAATGATTTGTCCTTCAATCTGCAAAGCTGTGTGGCTGAAAATGAAGAGGGCCCAACAACCAATGTAGGCTATGACTCTTATGTCTAATGCAAAATAAGGCTATTTTACATTATTCTATGACTTGTTTTACATTTTTCTATGCCTCTATTATCATGTGAATCATTTGCATAATGCATAATGTTAAATTGAATAGAGGCTTTGACATTTGTGCCTTAGATGTTGTCCTATCACTTATCAGGCTTTGTTTGTTGAAATGCATTTTGGGCCGTAACCTCTTGATATCTGACTCCCAGTTGCTGGGTGGGTCACACCTGCCCACAGAGCATATGAATTTGATACAGCCTTCTCAAGCCACTCCCTTAACCAAGCTTTCTAGAACATACTCCAGATCCCCTCCCCACAGTAGTGTTGCCGTTAAATTTGACACTATTATGTCCTGTCCAATCCTGATTCACCATCTGCCACTGTAAACACATCACATCATGTTCAGAAAATGGGTCTTCCTTTTAAAGACCTTTTGTGTGTGTGTGTGTGTGTGTGTGTGTGTGTGTGTGTGTGTGTGTGTGTGTGTGTGTGTGTGTGTGTGTGTGTGTGTGTGTGTGTGTGTGTGTGTGTGTGTGTGTGTGTGTGTGTGTGTGTGTGTGTGTGTGTGTGTGTGTGTGTGTGTGTGTGTGTGTTTTGCAGGTGGAGCCGTTTTACGTCACCCTGTCGCTGTTTGACATCCAGAACAGCAGGAAGATCTCGGCAGACTTCCACCTGGATCTGAACCACTCCTCGGTCCGGCAGATGGTCTCCAGCCATAGCAGCCAGCACATCAACGGGTGTGGAGACTCCCTGCCTGGGGGGCAGAGGACAGTCAATGGGCTGCCCGAGGGCCTGCTGCAGTACCCCAGACAGGTTGGCCCTCACACTTCTCACACAAGACCATCTCTGATGACTCCTGTAGAGAGAAACAGGGCCTTCTTAATGACTCCTGTAGAGGGAAACCAGTGGTCTAAATAAAGCTGACGTGTGGTTGTAATTTGAATCTGCAGAAGGCAAAGGTGGTTTTGTATCATGTCTGCTGGATGGGGGATGAGAACTAACCATAATTGTTTTCAGCAGGAGGAGCTTCTATTGTTACTCTGCTGTAGACAAGGGAGACGACAGCCTTGATTTCCTTTTCTGTGCTGATCTGAGATCAGTAGATAGTGTGTGCCTTTACTCTCCTTATTCTATTGTTTTCTGTCCTTCTCCAGGGAGTGTTCTCGGTGGCATGTCCTCACCCTGACATATTCCTGGTGGCTCGAATAGAGAAGGTGCTGCAAGGGGGAATCACGCACTGCGCTGAACCATATATGAAGAGCTCCGATGCCAGCAAGGTGCAGACACAATGGGACAAACATAAGACCCACAAAGCTTGAATCAAATGATAATTAAATGTGTGATTGCCCTTTCTATCCATTAGCTAAGTCAAAGCAATTACCAATAAATACTCATTCTGCTTATGAATATTAGCCAGTTAAGTTTATACCATTGGGCTATTGTAATTGTAGCGGCAAATCTGGCCATAATCCATTCAGGAGATTTCCAGTAATGAGATGAGTTGATAACGCATGTGTGAAAAGCTTTAGGGAGTTGTAATGTGTTTTATGGAAATATTGGCAGTGGTTGTGCTAACTTAATTGCACTCGCTAAGGCACTTAAAATAATTGGTTTCTCTGTCTTTCTAAACAATACTCTTCCTTCTGACACATTTTCACTGTCAGGCAGCGCAGAAGGTCCTGAAGAATGTCAAGCTCGCCTGCAGTCGATTGGGCCAGTACAGGATGCCTTTCGCCTGGGCGGCCAGGTATGGGTCACTCGTATAGGCCTGTGACATTTGAATATGTTATTCTGGTAATAACTATGTGCCACTGGGGCAGGATTATTGGAGAAGCAGTATAGAGTATAAAGTGGGAAGGATTCTGTCAAATCATGCATTTGGAATGTCTGTGTGTCTTTGTATGTTTTAACCACTCGGGTGCACATCTCTTCTGGAAATTAACAGTCCTATGGATCTTGGAGATTTCAACCAGTTTAAGTATGGTTTAACTGAATGGAACTGCCCTGAATTCAGGCTTGCATTACTTGGCTCCAATAAATTCGGTCCTCTATTGCAACCTGTGGCTCCGCAGAGGAGAAACTAATCAGCTAACCAACTTGTTAATGCTGAGACAGCAGACCATTCAGTATTGTAGGAGGTGCAGTTTGTGTATATAAAGTATATAAGCCTACCCTCTGTACACCTCTCTGTTAGGACCATTAAGTTGACTTTTTGGTCTTATATCAATGAGCTGTACTCACACTGGCTTGCCAAAATAAAAGCCTTTTCTGTCACACAATAAATGGCCTGAATTATCAAGAGTTGATTTTCATTTCACAGTTAGAGTTCCGATGGGAGCCGTGGAAACAACTCTGCATTTTTAATGCTTTGGAAGGGACTGGTTGTGTCACATAATGTCAATTGTCTTTCCAAACGGGGCCCACTTGTGCCCGCGGTTTTCTGAGGAGCTGCAGGAGCTGTGGAAAGAGAATGAGAGAGTGGAAAAGTGCTCCAGCCCTGTGGAACCGTTATCCAAGAGGCATGACAGAATGTTAGGAACAAACCTTTGTGAGGGAAAGAGGAATGTGGTGTGTGAAGCTTATTTTTCAGGAAAGCCTGTCTCATTTCTCTGCACAGGCCTTTGTTCAAAGACGCATCGGGGATTCTGGACAAAGCATCCCGCTTTTCCGCCATCTACAGGCAGGACAGCAGCAAGCTGTCAAATGAAGACATGTTCAAACTACTGGCGGATTACAGAAAGTTTGTACAGTCTTGTGAACATCCTTGTGTACCCAAGTTCAGTCTGATTTATAGAAGTGACAAAGCACAACAGACTGTGGTACTGTCAAAAATCCTTCAGTGAGACATGTTCTGAGATACGTAGGAGTTGTGCTACAGAATGTCTTTGAAAAGTATCTCTGGCCACTATACATTCTGTTGTACCATTGTGGTTCCTTGAGGCTACTGTGTGTTTAATTGCTCACTAAGTCCATGGGGGAGTTTCCAGCTCAGTTGTACTTTATATATCTTCCCTTCCTTTATATATAAGCCCAAGACTACAAAGGCATAAACTGGTACTTGTGTACCTCTCTTCCTCAGGCCAGAAAAGATGGCTAAGCTTCCAGTTATCTTGGGAAATCTGGATGTGACAATCGACAACGTTGCCCCAGACTTATCAAGTAAGATGTCCGCTTTGAACAGGTGCTGACCATCTTCCCCTCTGAAGGAGACCAGTCTCATTGTCACTCCAATGCTGTTTCTCTCTTCCCTTTGTGCAGATTGTGTCACTTCCTCCTACATTCCAATGAGGCACTTTGAGACCAATGGGAAGACAAGCGTGTTGTTTGAGGTGGAAGAGTTTGTCCCGTGCATAGCTAAGTGCTCCCAGCCTTTCACCAACTACAACAACCACCTCTACGTCTACCCCAGGCACCTGAAGTACGACAGCCAAAAGTCTTTTGCCAAGGTAAGAGCACAAAGTTGGACTTCATGAATAAAAAATTAATTGTCCAATATTTCAGAATGGCCTGTGTATTCAGAAGCTTACGATTCACATTATGAAGCACATTACGATTAATGTATTTAATTTGTTTTATTTTGAGTTAGGTCACATTATCTAAATAACGTGAATATCAGTTAATCCTTTGCAAGTCATGGCAAAATATAAGGAACAACAGGCTTTCCCATTTTCATGGTGGCCAAGATTTTAAATTATATCAGGACTCTCTAAATTGCCTCCAGATAATCGTTGCACATCAACCCAGATCTGATGTTGTACTGCTAAGCCCAATGCTTTTGCCATTCAGATCTCGCTGAATAGATAGATTGAAAACACTTACAAGAAACAACAAGAGGAAGATTTTAGAAGCGCACTTCCCAGCCAGCAATGAAAGAGTGTCTGAGAAGCTTTTTGTCTATGTGGGTTAGCTTTATAGTGTCACTCTTTCTCCCTCCCTCCCTCCCTCCCTCCTCAGGCAAGGAACATAGCCGTCTGCATCGAGTTCAAGGACTCTGATGAGGAGGAGGCCCAGCCACTCAAGGTTAGCTCCTGTCACCTGCTCATCCCTGCAGGACTGCACTCTGGGAACTTCTCAGTGGTTTACCCTCCAATTCCCATTCATAATGACCTCTACTCTACTAAGGAGGATATGTAATGATGTCCGTCCATGACAGACATATCTGGAAAAGTAATGGCCGGATTTTTGTGAAATTTGCTGTGCACATTCATGTTTCCAAGAGGAAGAGACTGATTGATTTTGGTGACCCCATGACTTTTACTTTCACGCTACCATCAGGCCAAACATATCTCAAAAAGCAATGACTGGATTGCTATGAAATTTGCTGTGCACATTCATGTTCCTAAGAAGAACTAGATTTTGGTGACCCCATGACCTTTCCTCTTGCTCCACAATCAGGTTTAAGTGGCCTTAACATTTTTATGTGGCCTCATCTCTGACCTATTAGTTGTACAGACATAAAATTTGCTGTGTACATTCATGCGAGGGGAGATTTTTGTGTTTTGTGCCTTTGTGGAGGTCTGCATTCTACTGAGTACATTCTTTCTAGTATTTAACATAGATTTAACTGCAAATCAGAACCAACATTAAATTATCTGAAAACAATCAATAATTGGAAATGTAAGGAAAATTAAATGGGCTCAAAAGCATCAATTAATCACCCTGATCTTATGACTGCAGTGCATCTATGGTAGACCAGGAGGACCTTTGTATACGAAGAATGCCTTTGCTGCTGTGCTACACCACCAACAGAACCCAGAGTTCTATGACGAAGTGAGTACTGTCAATTGGCTCCCTTGTTGTGAGGAGAATCAGATTATTTTATCTGTTAATATGATACTCCATTGTCTAGACAGTGCAACATACATGCTGGGTCAAATATACGGCGCGGTATTGTATACCGTAAGCAGAGTGGTCATGAAACGAGGATGCAGGTTAATCTTTGTTCCTTGTAGTTCAAAATGAGCCAATATTGTTCTTCCAGTATTTAGTTTGTCCATGTCTGACGGGATTTCTGCATCCAGACTCAATTGTTCTAAAAGAGCAGTCGCCTCAGATGACCTTGTTTTAGCAGATCTCCCTGTGGATGTTAGTAACGCTGCGTTCTGACATCGAGCAACTTCGGTCACCCAGTTGCCGGAAGTCCATTGATTTTCTACACTGCCCGGCCAAAAAAAAAGTCGCAGTTGCACCAGTCATGCATAGTGCCCACTGTACAAGCCTCTGGAGGCAGTGTTATGATCTGGGGTTGCTTCAATTGGTCAGGTCTAGGCTCAGCAACGTTATGCAGCAATAAAATTAAGTCAGCTGAGTACCTGAATATACTGAATGACCAGGTTATCCCATCAATGGGAATATTCCAGGACGACAATGCCAAGATTCATCGGGCTCAAATTATGAAAGAGTGGTTCAGGGAGCATGAGGAATCATTTTCACACATGAATTGGCCACCAGAGTCCTGACCTTAACCCCATTGAAAGTCTTTGGAATGTGCTGGAGAAGACTTCACGGAGTGGTTCGACTTTCCCGTCGTCAATACAAGATCTCGGCCAAAAATTAATGCAAGTCTGGACGGAAATGAATGTTGTGACGTTGCATAAGGTTGTCGAAACGATGCCACGACGAATGCGCGCCATAATCAAAGCTAAAGGCGGTCCAACAAAATATTCCAGTGTGCAACTTTTTTTTTGGCCGGGCAGTGTATAATGCTGAGCAACGATCAGCGACCTGAGTAGCTGGGCAACTGAGCGACCAAAACCAGGAAACTTTGCCCGCATTTTATCTTTTCGCGGCCATCGGCCGTCATAGCCAATCAAAGTTCCGCGCTTCCTAGTTATCCAACCGATATGATACCCTTTTGTGAATAATTGTTCTGCCCCGATTCACTCTTTGCTGCAATGGAAGATCATCTAATAAATATGGTCCAAGCCTACCCTATATAAAAACATGTTTTATAGTTTTATACAAGACTAGAGATATGGCATATGTCTGTCTATCTATCTATCTACCTACGTATTTAGGGAGAGGGATAGAGATCGCAACAGGAAGACAGATATATCGCTAGCTAGCTAGAACAAATAATAATTATCAGTGTCATGACATAACTATAAAGAATAGGTTATATGGCAAATACATCTTTGATATATTGTGCATTGCCATTCTTTCTCTTCATAAAAAATTGTAGCTGCATGAGCTGACTTCGAGAACACAACGGGAAGCTCTTACCCCGCCCTCAGCGTTAGTGGACTTGAGCGACCCAGCGACCGCCGTTCACTGTGAGAACGCGGCGTAAGAGCATAAAGAAGAGCTGCATGTGCTTGGTGTCAATTGTTAATGAACTGCACATGTGTCTTCTCTCAGTTCAAGCTGGAGCTTCCCACCCAGATCACTGAGAAGCACCACCTGCTCTTCACCTTCTTCCACATCAGCTGTGACAGCAGCAGCAGCAAGGCCAGCACCAAGAAGAGGGACCTGGTGGAGACGCAAGGTCGGCCCTGCCGGCGTACTATAGTACTTACAATATAGTACTCATGTAGTCCCTGTATAACTTATGTTTTACTATGAATATTAATATATCCACACAATTTTGCCCCTCCTTCAGTAATTGCTGAGCAGGGTTACATGACCCTTGATGTAGGGCAAACTTCTCCCTAGTTCATTTTATATTGATATACTGTATGTGTCTCACCAGTGTAGTTTTTGTATCTCCTAAATTATAGTCTAATAGCCAGGAATAATACAAACTGTGACTTATTCATTGGGTTTATTTGAAAAATAAAAAATACTTCCATCTCTTAATTTTACTTTCGGTGACCTTTTCCTATGCCAGGTGCACTGGTGGAGGGCGGCTGGCAATGTCATTTTCTATTTGGGTCCGTCTGTGGTCCTGTGATCCTGTGGGTATGTGGGTCTGTGCTCGAGGCTGGTTTCACATGCTCAGTTGGTTCTTCACTCCTCTGCCCACAGTGGGGTATGCCTGGCTCCCCCTGCTGAAGGATGCAGGGTGATCACCAATGAGCAGCAGATCCCTGTCTCTGCCAGTCTGCCTGCAGGCTACCTCAGCTGTCAGGAGGGTGTCACCAAGGTAACAGCCATTCATATACAAGGGGAGGGGCGGGGGCTCTATTTGTGTTTGTGGGTGAGGGCCAAGCCTTTGTTCACCTTCATCCACTATGAGTCAGCTATAATTGTGTGCTTTGTATTTCAAGTTACAGCTGAGATCAGAAGTGAGAGAGAGAGAGAGAGAGAGAGAGAGGAGAGAGAGAGAGAGAGAGAGAGAGAGAGAGAGAGAGAGAGGAGAGAGAGAGAGAGAGAGAGAGAGAGAGAGAGAGAGAGAGAGAGAGAGGAGAGAGAGAGAGAGAGAGAGAAAGAAAGAGCATGTGTGTGTTTGTGTGTGTATGAAGTGTGGTGGTGTATGTAACCAAACTATTTGCTTGCAAAAAGATAAGATGAAGGAACCTTTCTTTTAGTCCCTTTATAACAGTGGTCCCCAACCCTGTTCCTGGAGATCTACCATCCTGTAGGTTTTCATTTCAACCCCAATTTGGCACATCTGATTCTACTAATTAGCAGCTCAACAAGATCTCTAGTTGTTAAATGAGGTGTGTTTTGTGGGTTGGAGTGAAAACCTACAGGACAGTAGATCTCCAGAAACAGGGTTGGGGACCACTGCTTTATAATTACAACTTTATTCTTGCTATTTTGCTGCTCAAGATGGTTTATTGGGGTTTGGCCATTTATTCTATGCCTGTTGTCATTGGCAGCATTCTGGACCTGAAATCAAATGGGTCGATGGTGGAAAACCTTTGTTCAAGGTGTCCACCCACCTTGTTTCCACTGTCTACACTCAGGTCAGTAATATGAACGGAGCTGCTAAATAACTTCATGGAAACAGAGCTATCATATTGATACGGATACTGCTTATCAAATCAACAACGAGTTACAATAAGACTGTAATGCTTTCAAGGGATTTGTGTGGGAGATGTGGGTCTTTATCTTTGGCTTGCACAGTTATCTGTGTGTAGTATTAAAGTAGATGCAACTATATTATATGCAACTATATTTAACTTTTTTGAAATTCTCACAGTACTTTCTTAATCTTTTACTGTTTGTTTTGCAGAACAAATATACAACTCTGCTCTTTGTTTTTACCTCAGGATCAACATTTGCACAATTTCTTCCATCACTGTCAGTTCGCACAGTCTGCAGGACCAATGATGGGAGGGGAGCTGGTCAAGTACCTGAAGGTAAAACAGAGAGGATGAGATAGTGACCATAACGGAGGCTGTGAGTGACCACCAAGACCAACACCAACACAGTTACAGAGCCCAAAATACATTATAGGCATTTAGCAGACGCTCTTATCCAGAGCGACAAAAATAGAGACAGAGACTAAGATAGAGACAGAGACCAAAATAGAGACGGAGACTAAGATAGAGACAGAGACTAAAATAGAGACGGAGACTAAGATAGAGACAGAGACTAAATAGAGACAGAGACTGTAAGACCGACTGAGACTAAGACTGTGACAGAGGCAGCTCAGCCTCAGTACACAGAGCCAGGGTGCCCAACAGACATAGTTGAGCACACGTCTCCCATCACATGGCGGTTTGCGCTCCTGCCCTTCCCCCCTCTCACCTGTCCTGCCTTTACTGTCATAGCACCGCCACTGTCCTGCCGTGCCACCGGTATTGCAGGATGTCATGATATCAGTGGGTGTCCACTCACGCCGGCCACAATGCAAAACAGCAACACGCTGATCCTCCATTCTTCTGCCAGCCACTACCACAGAGAGGGTTGCACACTCGGGTTCAATTATAAACACACATGTCCAGGCAAACAATGGGGAACGGGTCAGGCACAAGTTCAGGCACGCCAGTGATGTTCATTGGACCATTGCCAAATGACTCGACTGACCTTGGGTTATCGCTGGTGGTTGTAATGCACTGATAGCCCCCTTCATGTTACTGCAGGAAGTAGTAATCAGGCATGGCCCGACCGCACGCTTTTTACAGGTGTGTCCTGTTATTCCTGTTGAGACTTTCATATCCCGTTGCGCATATATTTACTGTGTTTTTGTTCTCAGGGTGGGAGTCGCCACAAAGTATTTTATCAGAAATGGCATCTGAAAATAGGATATTGAGAGATATTGAGAGTGGGGAAGGGGCCCACTCTGAAAATGCTTTGTGAAGTTGCGCAACAGTGATGCATACCACATCATAACCTACTCATGTGTTTTTTTAACTGAGTCTTTCTGGAATAACATTGACTATCACATGATGTGAACATTGCTGAAGCAGGGTCTTCTGTCCTCTGTTCAATAAACAATTTCCTTCCCTCTCATAGAGCCTCCATGCTATGGAGAGTCATGTCATGATCAACTTCCTGCCCACTACCCTCAACCAGCTGTTTAGCGTGCTCACCAGCGCCACCCATGAGGATGTGGCGGTTAACGTCACCAGGCAAGTTGTTATTTAGTCCTAGTTCAGGACAACAAGAGAGTCCCCCGGGGTCTTCAGTGGAGAATTGAAATTTTAAAATCTGAAACTGGATATCAAGAAGAAGCGTGACAAAAATAGTGAAATGTTACGAAAATGTTAAATGCTTTGTGAAAATGTTAAAGGCTATTATTCAAACGTGGCCACGGAGCACTGATAAACGTGGCCACGGAGCACTGATGTGTTCTGGCACAACCTGCTGTCATCCGGGTGTACTTTTCTCATACTCAAAAGAACCTCTAAGTATCAAAAACATTTTTTGATGCGGGTTTTTGAAAAGAAAAAAAAACTATTTTCCTCTCACAGAAACTGGATATATTGTTCATTGCTTTTGCAAGAGTAGGTATCAGTATTGAAACGCGTGGCTTGTTTTGATAACTAAGAACACAAGTGGATTTGTGGTTTCCTACCCTACACCAGGCTCTTACAAAGCCCAGATTACACTGTTCTTGCAAATCCACTTGCTTATTCTGTAGTAAGTGTTCTTGACCACATTAATGCGTAATTCTTTCTTTGCACACAAAGCTGGTTTGTGTTTTTGCATGTGGAATTTGAAGTAGTGTTCATTTTTATCAGTGATTCTAAGGGCTGTATTCAAGGGACTGGGCACAGACAGGAA